>PVLD010026835.1:0-21613 GCA_004027595.1 Dinomys branickii
TTTCCCACGTCTCGCCCCGGCAGCCTGGTCCGCCCTACCACATCTCCCCCGGCATCTCAGAGAAATACGCCCAGTTTAAACTTCCCAGCCGAGGTTCCGGCATTCACGCTCACCAAGTCTGTCTCGAGCTGGTGGTGTTTATTAAGGAGGTTCGCTCCCTTGCTGCTCACCCGGTCGCCATCTTCCCCGGATCTTTCCATAATTACATTAAAAGAGCATTAAAATATGGCTCTCTTTCCACTTTGTATGAGACCACACTTACTTAACATACTTAACAGCCAAAGTATGTTAATATACTTAATAATCAAAAGAAAATACTACAACAGATTGAAAGTAGACATGAGAACCCAGCTCTCTATCAAACCAGACATTAGATTTGTAAAACCTATAAGGCTATCCTACTCTTCTCACTCAAATATTTTAATATAAGCTTATTATTTTTATTAAATGAGTAATTTTTCTCTATTTCTAATAGGTAAATATCAGTTGATATATATTCACAAAAAAAAATTTCTTTGGGGTCCTTAAAATAGTTTTGGAGAGTAAACAGCCATCCCAAGACTAAAACACTTGAGTACTTCCAAAGTTTAGAATTCGAGAACTCTTTAAAAAGGAAGTTGCAGTCTGGAGATACAACTAAGTGGTAAAGTAACTGCCTAGCATAAATGAGGCCTGGGGCCTGATTCCCAGCACCACAGAAAAAGAGGGAGGAGGGAAGAGAAAGAAAATGAAAAGGGTGGCGAAGGAGGGAGGGAACACTTGGCTTGCTGTAGATTTTCTGCAATTATTCATGAATACAAAATGAAAGAAAAATATTTCTGGTTTTTCTCTACTATGTAGTTAATCTCTATTAGAATATTCATCAAACAGTAACGTGCAGCTTTGACTCTGCATACATTGCTGTGCTACCTAAATGAGTCCATCAAGGCGAGAACTATCTCCTAGGCACCCAGGAGGAAAAGAAATAAATGAGCTCCTTTTTCTTAAGTATGAGAGGAAATTACTCACCATGATGGCTCAAAAACTCATATTCAAAACAGTGCGTATGTGTAAAAAGTATTCCATTCTCAATGCTCCTTTAAAAAATAAAAAGTTGTACCAAAGAACTAACAAAGCTCTTGCCTGGTAGTGCAGAGATGCTCAGAACTGGGGCTACCATGTTCTGAGGAGAGGGGGTCACAGAAAGCACAAGGTCTGCTGGAATGGAAACATGCTCACCAGGGATCTGCAGACAAATCATAGTCCAGGATCTACCAGGGAAACATCTACAAGTGGGGCAGATTTTGAAGTTCTGCTGTTGGGCATAGAGTAGGTACCAAAATTGTTTCTGGAAGAGAAGGTACCACAAAGGAACCTTTTTATCATGAGCAGATACCAAGTTAAGAAATCTTTTCTATCCAAGAAGAGGTGAGTTTCCTCAAAAGGAAAGTAGCCAGGAGGACGCTCAGCAGTTGCTTGTAGATGTCAGTGCTAAGTGGATGGTTCCACAGAATTACAGAGAAATTGATATTTGTGTCTAAATCTTAATTTTAAATAGTCAAGATGATGTCTAAGCCAGGCACCTGATAGTGGGCCTTTTTCACCATTTCCTTGCTCTTTACATAAATGTAGTAAATGGCATTAAGTCATTTTAGTCTACTAGTGAAGATTTCTATTTTGCTAATCCTAATTGATCTTTTGTTTTTAGTTTAATGTATCTACTAGAGGATTAGTGGCCAGAGGTTTTGCTATCTACCTGTGAATAGTGTCACCTGGAGGAAGCTATGCTAGACATCCGTGTTAAGGACACAGTATGCGTGGCCAGGCTTCACAACAGATGTATCCACAGAACATCACCAAGTAGCCACTAGGTGTGGAAACTTAGGTGATAAGAAAAGAAAGCACTTCAAACTCTTGTAGTTCTACCATTTGTGGTAGCTTTAACATTATAGCATCCTGAGTTATATTGCTTTCTGAACATAACATTTTATACTAGAAATGAAGGGGGATTTCAGTGTTTATGTAGATATGGTCCTATTCTCAAAAACTAAAAGGACAAAACTCAGTATTTAATGATTTCATTTTATGAATCCTATGTAATAGAATTGATCATAATGCCATGTTCTTATGTAAATGTGAAATCTCTATACACAGGGTAATACTTCCCATTCCCAGAAAATATTCTCCAGATTGCCTTCAACTCTATAGTTACTTTTGCCTGTTAAGGACAGAAAGGAAACTATTTCTGCAACAAACTTCTGTTACCAATTGTCTCTGTTTCTCAACAGATAAGTCCCCTTCCTTCTGCATACTTCTAACAACTCTTCTAACTAAACACAGATTGAAGTGTGGCTTTCACAAAAGGTAATAACTTTTAATTAACTCTTGATCTACTAATTAGATCTAAATGTCTCTAAACTAGAAGAGCTGTTAAAATTTTTTCCTTCTGAAAGTTTTGGACCTTAGCTTAGGTCTGTGATAGCCACAGTGAACCAAACTAGCCAGCATTCCCAAAGATGTGTTGGATTAGAAGTGTTTATTGTTAAATACACCTTGAAAATAAATTAAAGGGAAAAAATTAAATTCTTTATATAAACATTCAAGCAACAGAAAACAGACTCCTACTTCAATACAGGTAAGGAGGGTGTTTATTAAGTACTTTACCGAATTAGGTTCCTCAACATTCAACTGTGAGATTTGCTCTGCCTCGATCTTTGGTGTTTCTGCTTGTCCCTCAGGTACTTTGACATATATTTTTCCCAATAAAGATATATCCTTGAAAGAAGAAAGGGAAATAAAATGATGCCAATTTAGAAATATTTGAGATGCATTATTTAATATAGCAAAATTTGTCCATTAATCAGTAAATAAAAAATACATAATAGAAATATAAACTACTCAAAACATGTAGGAGATGAGAAATACAGAAAAAGGCACGTTTAAATTCTTTTACCTCCTTTCAATTCCATGGCCTTTTAAATTGTTCATTTTATAGATACATTATTAAATTTAATAAGACAATTAACATAATATCAGCTACCCTTAAACACTGCCATTAAGTCAAAAACACAAAACATTGCATAAGAAAGTCAAAAGGGAAAATTCAGTCTGATTAAGAAGAAAAAAGAAGGTTATGTCAATAAAACACAGGATATTACTTCTAGGGCAGTTCTTACAATGACAATTGCCAAGTGCATCAATATATACTATTCATTTGAGGTGGTAAGAAAACAGCACATTACAATGATTAAGAATGAACCAGGAGTAGAGATGCTGGCTCCCTCCAAACTATAAATCCACTAATCAGGCATCATCAGTCAAGTTATTTTTCTTCCTTCCACGTCTGTTTTACCAATCTTTAAATAGGCATTCAACTATATGACATTTTAAGTTCCCTTTGTCCCCTAGGCTTTTAATAATTTCAAGAGCAAAATTTGAATGTCCACTGAGCTTTAAGAACTGCTTTTAAAAACTTTTGATGTCTAAGTGATCTATTTATGACAGTAGGGTATTAAGGTTCCCCATGACAACTGTGTTAGTACTTATTTGATTTTCCCCATCAGTTAATATTTGTTTTATATAGTTGGGTGTGTCTGTATTTGGTGCATATATATTTATGGTTGTTACGTCTTCCTCTAGGAGTTTTCTGCTAACAAGTATATAGTGTCCATCTTTGTCTCTTTTGATCAGTGTTGTCTTGAAGTTCACTTTGCCTATACATAGAATAGCTACCCCTGCTTTTTTTCTGGGTTCTTGTTACATAAAGCATTGTTTTCCATCCTTTGACTTTCAGTCTATGAATTTCTTTTTGAGTTAAATGTGTTTCTTGTATGCAGCATTGTTGGATCTTGTTTCTTGATCTATATTTTTTGTACCAGGAATTGAACTCATGACCTCAACTTGTGAGGCAGGCACTTATGGCACTGAGCTATATCCTCAGCCCTCATTTCTTGAGCTATTCTGCCAATCTGTGTCCTTTTAGTGGTGAGTTGAGATGATTTACGTTGATGATTATAACTTATATGCTTAGACTTATCCTTGCCATACAATCTTCCTGTTCTTGGCTCCTCGTCTTTCCCCTCTGTTTAATTGCTTGTCTTGCCTAGTAGGTTCTTTCTATTGGCGTTCTTGGGATTGTAGTATTTTCTCTTTCTAAAATTTCCTGAAAGCTGGTTTGGTGGTCATAAATTTCTTCAATTGTTCTTAGGCATAGAAGTGTCTTATTTCTCCATCAATTTTGAATGATAGGTTTGTGGGATACATCAGCTTGGGTTGGAGGTTGTTTACTTTCAGGACTTGACGTACTTCACCCAAGCTCTCCTTGATTTAAGGGTTTGTGCTGAGAAGTCTTCTGGGATTTTGGCGGGCTTCCCTTTATAGGTGATTTGTTTCTTTTCTCTAACAGTTTCTTTTCTCTAATACTCTGTTTTATGCTGAATTTCTGGAATCTTTGTATTATATGCCTTGGTGCATAGCAAAAGACTAAACCTAGACTCATTCTATCACTATACACTAAGCTAATTTTGAAATAGGTCAAAGATCTGAATATTAAAACAGAAACACTACATCTGCTGGAAGAGAGAATAGGTAGACCACTTGAAGACACTGGTGTAGGCAAAGACTTTATAAACAAAACTTCTACCACACAGGAAACACTATAAAGAATCAACAACTGGGATCTCATCATATTAAAAAGCTTTTTCACAGCAAAAGAAATCAACAACGCAGTGAAGAGACAACCCACAGAGTGGGAAAAAAATTTGCCAGATATTCCTCAGATAAAGGGCTAATATCTAGAACATATAAAGAACTAAGAAAAAAAAAAGTCAGACTTCTCCAAAAATTAAATACCCAATCTCAAAATGGGCATCTGAGATGAATACATACTTCTCAGTTGAAAAAATTCAAACAGCAAATAAATATATGAAAAAATGTTCAACATCACTAGTCATTTGAGAGATGCAAATTAAAACAATACTGAGATGCCATCACTCTAGAAAGAATAGCTACTATCAAGAAATCAACCAATAACAAATGCTAGAGGGGCTGTGGAGATAAAGGAATCTTTCTCTACTGTTGGGGGGAGAGTAGACTTGTGCAACCACTGTGGAAATCAGTGTGGAGATACCACAAAAAACTTAAACTAGAGGTTCTGTTCAACCTAGCTATCCCTCTTCTTGGTATATTCACAAAAGAATTAAAAGCATCATACCACAGTGATATGTGCACACCATTTTTCAGGGGCACAGTCTGTAATAGTTAAGTCTTGGAAATAGCCCAAATGGCCATCAACTGCTAAATGGATAAAGATGTGGTTTTTTTTATGCAATGAAGTACTACTCGGCCATGAAGAAGGATAAACCTCAGACATTTTTAGGTAACTGGATGCCCATTGAGAACATACTCTTAAGAGAAATAAATTGTATACACATGTGTAAATATCACATTGTTTATCTGGTGTGAGAAACCAAAAATGAAAATAAGGACTGAATGTATAATAGACATTGTGAAGTAGAAAGAAAATGTTCCAGTGGGAAGGAGCACTGGGTATGGAGTAGGGAAGAATGGAAATAAAAAGAAAAAATAACAAGGATAAAATAGAAACAAAGCTTTTGTAAATAAGGAGGGTACAGAGATTAAAGGGGGAGGGGAAAGAACAGAATGATTCAAGATGTGTCATATACAGGTGCAAATTCTTTATGATGAGTGTGCTCATTATGTACATCTAAATTGTACCAATAAACTTAATTACAATAAATATAGTTATACCAAGATTAAAAAAAGAAAACTTCAGTGCTTATCTTCAATAGCAGAGAAGACTGGAAAGAAGACAATGTTAGCACAAAGACACTGGAGAAACCATGCAAGATAAGGTACAGGTATAAAACTGAAATAAAATGAAAAAATACTGTCAACATATATTTAATTGGAGTTTCAGAAAGGAGTTGGTTAGGGTCAAAAGTATTTGCACAAAATTTGCCAAAGCTTCCAAATTTCATGACAGCTCTAAACTCCCTAAGACAAAAAACTTAGTAAACTCCAAGCATAACATACAAATGCTCCACGAGGTAGAGTAGAAACAAAGTAATAAAAGCCAAAAGTAAAAGGAAATGTCAGAGGTATTCAAAGAAAAAAAAATATTAAATACAGAGAAACAAATAATTATGAAAAACTGAGTACAATAGGCTAATACCATAGACTTCTTGTTAGAACTATGTAAGTCCAGAGACAAAGAAGCAAAGTATATTTAAGATGCTTTACAGAAAGAAAATAATTGTTTACACAAAATCTTTTACTTAGCAAGACTGTCTTTCAAAAATCAAAGTTCAACACCTTTTCATCGAGGACAGAGTGAAAAAACTCCTTGTCACTGAGAGGACAAAGATGCCAATGGAGTGGTTACGTTACATATCAGGGACAGTTGGCTTCAAAGCAAGAGACAATATCAAGACAAAGATAGTTAATAGTAATAAAAGATGAAGTAAAAGATGTAACAGTAAGCACTAACAACAAAGTATAAAATAAACCTTAACAGAATTGACAACAGAAGTACACATACCAACTACAATAGTTAGAAACTCCAAGCCAAGACCATGTCGCTCTAGAGATCTCACTCACAATAATTACACTAGCTAGACACTAAAAGTGAAATCCCACCAATAATCTTTACATGGTTTTGTGTTTATAAATATGTCATTAAAGTATAAGAACATAAGTCTGATGAGTAGCAAATTCAGGACACCATTCGCACCTCCTCAGTATGCTTATTGTTTGCATTATGTTAAATAAATTATTTGAAGTAGTGTAAAGGACACTTCAACTTGTAACTTCTCACCTATTTAAGCAATCTGAGATGAATATGATAAAATATTAAAAGGGGGGTTGAGGCAGGGCTTCACTATATAGTTCAGGTTGATCTTGAATTCACTATGTAGCCCAGGCTTGCCTCTAACTCATGACACTTCTCCTGCTTCTGCCTCCCAAGAGCTTACATGTGCTTATGCCTTGTCTAAAATATTACATTTTGAAAAACCTGACTCCTTTCTTTTCACTGGAAATATTTTATAGTAAAAGTAGTTTTTAAAATTTCTCAACATATTTAGTGAAGGTAATAAAATTAAAATGTCAAGGATATAAAATACTTTAACATAGAAACCTACAGATTACTTCTCTTGTGAGCATAAATACACAAATCCCAAATAAAATATCTGCAAAGTAAATCAAGACATTGATCTCGATAGGCTACATCTTGACCAATGGAAATGTTCCTAGACTCAAATTTTTGAGATTAAAAATTAATGAGTCAGGCATGGTGGCTTACCCCTGCATTTCCAGGTACTAGAAAGGCTGACATAGGAGGATCATGTAAACTCATAACTATATGACCAGCCTAGATGACATCATGCCACTCTGTATCAAAAAAGTAAATAAATAAAAAAGAGTAACAAACATCTATGATTATCTCAGTAATACCAATAAAATTCAACATTCATTGCTAAACAACAAGAAACAAAATAGAAGAAAATTTTGCCAACCCCCACAAGAAAACCTGAACCAAACATCATACTTCGCAGTAGAACATGAAGCAGATCAGATTCAATGCAAAAAGAAAAAAATCAAGTTTAATCACCAATACTAAGAAAAGAAAGAGTGTCATAAATAGTATAAGGGAGAAGATGAAGATGTCACTATAAAGATTATGTGAACTATATTTGCAAAGAAAATAAAATCAACTGAAAAGCTATCAGATAAAAGTGGAAGTTAATGTCATTTCTTATAAATGCGGCAAATAAAAATTCACACCACCAACAACCAGTAAAGATGCCACTGTCAAATTAAAAATGAACTACATAGAAAACAAAATGAATGACTCTCAAAAACATCATGTTGAGCAAAAAAGGCCTGGTTATAAAGATGTGAGAATGGACAAAAACAGCCTCACTTCCCAGTGAAATAAACATGAACACAAAAACATGAAAATATTTGTCTATCATTTCTTTTTTCCTGTGTATGGACATACTTCGCTTTATTTGTATGTCTGATCATCTATTATTGAAAGGCCTAGAGTAGCACAAAGAGCATTTGTTCAATAAAACTAATAAATGTTATTAATAGCAGTAAGCTCTTTAGTGTTTTAACTTGCCACAACCTACTTCCTAGCTAAGTAGTAGTCTTAAAAAATAAAGGTAATAATAAAAGTAATATAGCAGTTACTTCAGTCTACAACCATGCGTAGGCTGGTATGCACACCACAAGCTGTGTGTATATTCAGAAAAAAGAAAAACTTGCAAAGCCAAGAATTCTCACCTCTGACCAACCTTAATACACTAGGCAAGCTGAAAGTGAAGGGTAGGGAAAAGTCCTCGTCTGCTTCCCTGAGTAAGCAGAAACTTGGTAAAGTGTGAAAGGCACTGCCCCCAGGTCATCAAGGAAATCTATGTGCAAGTATTAGTGACCACTAATCTAACCAACCAGACTCTTCAGTGACATAAACAACAAAGAATGTGGCTCCGGAGAATTAGTTCAAGAAAATCACAATATTTTTAATGATAACAATAAGCAGAAATAGTACCAAATCTTGTAAGGAAAGGAAGATCTGACTTCCACATTTATCATACTGTTTTAAATGTGCACTTTACAACAACAACAGAAAATATAATACATGCAAAGGCACAAGAAGGCAGAGCCCAACAAAGGAAACAACAGAAACCATCCCTGAGGAAATCCAGATGGTAGATTTACTAGGAAAAGGTTCTAAGTCATCTACATTAAATATACTCAAAGAACCAAAGATTTCCTCTACTAAAAAACTAAAAGAAATTACATGAATAATGCTTCACCAAACAGATAATACCAAGAAAGAGACAGAGTCGAACTACATGATAGGTGAGACATTGGGAGAGATTAGAGTTTAAAAGGTGATCCATAAGGGTGATCCCATTCAGGTCAAAGTATCTGACTGGGCAGAAGAGATTAAGGTCACAAGTAAGCAATGAGAAAAGTGTACAAATTAGGTTCCCTGAAAAAGGAAATGTTGAAGAGTAAAGGAAAAGAGACAATGTCCTGGAATAGCAAAGAAATACACGTAACTATGTCAAGTGGTCAAAACATGAAGAAGATATTAATTCTATCAAAAAATAAAGATTTTATGCAGAGAAAACAGAATGGACTGAAAAAATGGCAAGGTGAAAATAAAATGGACTAAATCAAATAGGAAGGTTTGAAGAACAATAAAACTGAAATGATATTAAATTTTTAAATATATTTCAAAGCAGAGCTTTTAATATGTTAATGAAGAAAATTAATAAGGCAGATCAAATAAGATCTTTCAAATTATAAGCAAACATCATGAGAGTCAGAGGGAAGCAATGAGAAAAATAATGATTTAATCCAAGTGAGAGAATGCACAAATGATATGAGAATATTTGGTATTTCTAAAGAGCAAAACAAATGAAAAGCAAATAAAAGTCAGAAAAGCATCTAATTGATTTTTTTAAAGTACAGGTAAGTTAAAAGTGTTCATACTGTCATGTTCCAGAAAAAAAAAATAATAGAAGAGCATATCTAAATACATTCTTTTAAATATTTAATTAGAAACATACCAGGTGTCTGAGCTCATACCCAAGGAAAGGTAATTTGGTCATATTCTGAAAGGTAAATGATGACTTGGAGGGCAGAGATTCCAAGTGTTAATTTGACAAACACATATAGATTTTTAGGTAATAACAGTGTAGAGGATTTGGACAACAGTCAAACATATCTCAGACACTGGTCCTCAATTCTAAGAAGTTTCTAGAAGCAAGGTCTGAAGAAATACTTTCCAGGGGCTGGGGATATAGCTCAGTGGAATAAGCGCCTGCCTAGCAAGTGCAGGGTCCTGAGTTCAATCCCCAGTACCGCAAAAAAAAGAAATACTTTCCATGCGTGATTCTAATCGTTGAGAGACCCCCAACCTTTTGGCAATGAGCTTATAGCAAGTAGAGAACAGAAACATTCTCCCCACTTGGCTCAGTATTCTGCATGTGTCCTTAAGTGAGAATCACAGACATACTCAGCTCAGAAAATTCACAACACATGAACTGATCACACAAAATGAAGTTGAAATTATTTGAAGAGGCAATTAAGGGCTCAAATCTGGGAGTTAGTTAAAGCACTAACATAAATAAAGCAGGAATCCCTTAAACACAGATAATCATCTAAGTAACTTTTAAAAAGGCTCATGCACTGAAAACAAATATCAGGAATTACATTTTAAAAGACATATAGGGGATAGGTTCTGAATTATGGTGGACCGCAAGCAGCCAGAACTCACAGATAACTCCAGAACATTCATCCAAACCACGAACACACTCCACTGAGGAAATAGGGGAACCATAGGAAATGACTATACTGCAACCTGGCTGAGCAAGAAAGCGTGCAAAACACAGAAATGATGATACTTAGAAAGATAAGTAACAGGAATAACACACCACAGCACTAAACAAATTGTATCTCGGTGCAGGATAAGAACTTCCCCTCCCAACCTGGCAATAAAAGAAAATCCCTAGGACACTATTGTGAGTGTGGACTTTGATCGAAGTGAAAATTCCTAGCTTTTCTCTCTAGATTTAAACAGGGTTGGATTAGGGAACTATTTTAGAAGAATTCCTTTCCCCTTCCCCCAGTAGAGCAAGCAGAAGATGGACTTGGAGTGAACATGAGCAAGAAGTCATCTTAAGCAAACTTCTCTGCCTCCGTAGGTGGCCAAGAGCACTAACAAACAGAAAGCAGTTAAAAGATCCCTGTACAATCAAGGTAGAGATATCCATCCCAGTGGCTCTGCAAACTTCAACACAAAACAAGGATCATGAGAAAGGCAACAAAATACCACCAAAAATCCACAACTTCCCCAACGCTGATCACACATATTAAGTTGCATGAAATTCTAGACCAAAAAATAAATTCAATTGCTAGTTAAAACAATCTGTGAGATCAAAAAAGATATACGATGAATGACGCAATTTCTAAAATGATCAATGAGTGCAAAGAAAATGGAAACAACTGAATTCATTAATGAAAAAATAGAGGATATGAAAGACTACTTCATTCAAAAGATGATTGTTCTGAAAAAGAACCAAACAGAAATCCTGGAAATAAAATCCTCATATAGTCAAATAGAAATCAATTTACAAGTCTCAGAAGTAGGCAAAAGAAATTGATAAACAATATCAGGGATTAACGATAAGGTAGATGTACTGTAACATCCACATAGCAGTAAAGAAAAAAATAAATGAAACGAGGCTACACGAGCTCTTGGACAAATCTAAAAGAATACTCGTTGGCCTCAAGAAGGGTGAGGAAATACATGCTAATAGAATTTGTAAAAACCTATCCACTAAAGCTCTAACACAAAGTTTCCCAAATCTTGGGAAGGAAATAAACACCCAGGTACTAAAGGGATTTAGAAATCAAAACATATACGACCACAAAAGAAACTCCGTGTAACACATCACAGTAAAACAGACATAATTCAGAACAAAGAAAGGATATTAAAAGTGATTGAAGGGATAACACAAACCCATCAGAGTAACAGCAGATTTCTCAAAACAAACTCTGCAGGCCAAGAGGACTTGGAATCAAGAGGTATTCCAAGCCTGGGAAGAAAACAATTGCCAAGTCTAGATTATTATATCCTTCAGATCAAAAGAAAAATAAAGACTTCCCAAGATAATTATGATCTAAATAAACTCATGACCCCTAAGCTAGCATTTCAGAAAGTACTTTTAGGAATCCTAAAAACAGAAGACAATGGCAAGTATAGAATCAAGGAAAAGAATAAATATTGGGAGAACAGGCAAACAAAGTGAATTAGAAATGAGTCAAACACTAGCTGTATTATTCAGCTTTCCCACCACTGGGACAAAATACCAACATCCACCACTTAAATGAGGGCAGGTTTAATTTGGCTCGGAGTGTTGTGGGATTTAGTCCATGGCTCCAAGGCAGAACAAGGTGGTGCAAGGGCCTGACAGAGAAAGCTGTTCACTAGCTGGCAGCAGCAAGCAGGAAGGGAAGGGAGGCGCCATGCACACAACCCTTCTGGGTTGTCCCTTCAGTGACTAACCCCCAACTATGTCACACCTCCTAAAAGCACCTTCAGCTATAAATTTATCCATGAATTAATCCACTCATGAAATAGTAGCACCATCATCAAACCACCTTTTAATAGCTCCACCCCTGAGCACATAGGAATTTTGGTGGATATTTTAGATCCAAACCATGACACTAGAAAAACAATCAACTGACAAGAATCATTAAATATCTCTCAATAACAAGACGTAATGTGAATAGTCCTTTTTAAAAAAATAGTCTTAATTCAGCAGTTAAAAGACACACACGGGCAGACTGGGTCAAAAAACAAAACTATATGTTGTCTACAAGAAATACTGTCAACCACAATGACATATACGACTAAAAGCATAAAAATTAATATTCCCTGATGCCTAAAAAAGCAAGCAGGAACAACTAGAATTGTAACTGACAAAGTCAGACTTCAAACCAAAATGAGAAGAGACAAAGACAGTCACTGCATATTGGTGAATCATCCCTATCTTATATGACTTTCTGTAGAAAACCCAAAAACTGCACCAAAAGATTCTTAAGATTTAATAAACAAATTCAAAACAGTGGTAAGATACAAAATCAGGCAGAAATTAATAAAATTGACCCTAAAAATACAAAGAATCAAAGACGTGAAGAGATAGTTTCTTGAAAAAATAAAGAAAATATACCAACCCTCAGCCAAACTTACTGAAAGGAAGAAAAGACTGAAATCAATGCAATTAGAATGAAAGTGGGGGACTGAAGATATAGCTCAGTCGAATAAGCACCTGCCTGGCAAGCATAAGGTCCTGAGTTCAATCCCCAGTACTGCAAAAGAAAAACAAAACAAAAAAAGAATGAAAATTGCAAAATCACAGTGGATACTGCAATGGCAACAGAAACATGGGAACAACACCCAGGATTTGGAGACAGATTTATTTACATTGACGGACACTGATTAGCATCATTCCCAGAATGTTCAAGCCCTTATCTCTGGTGGTCTATTGCTTATATGGGATAAGCAAGCAGGAAGTACAGAGGTACCATGGTTTGTCAATTGGGGACTGGTTCTTAAGCATCATAGTGACCAGCTATGCATCACAATGACCAGCTCTTTCTAGGAAAGGAAGCAACTGGAACTGGAACAGAACTTCGGAAACTAGGAAACTATAGTACACTGACTGGAAGCCATTTTCTGTTACAATACCACCAAATTCCAGAAGATCATTAGTAATTACTACGTAAACTTTTACTCCAACAAATTGGGAGAATTACAACACAGAACCAAGAAGACATAAAAATTCTGACCAACCCAATAATAGGCAAGGAAATTGAAGCAGTAACAAAATACCTACCAACTAGGAAAAGCCCAGGAACTGATAGACTTACTGCTAAATTCTCTTAAGATTTTCAGGGAGAATAAAACACCAATAGTCCTCAAATGCTACAATAAAATTGAAAGGGAAGTGCATCCAAACTCGTTCCTGGAAGCTATGATTATCATAATTGAAAAAACAAACAATGATCCAACCACAAAAGAGAACTACAGGCCACTATCTTTAATAAACATAGACACAAAAATCCTCAAATAATTACTGGCAAGCAGTGTAACAAATCATCAAAACACTCATATACCATAACCAAGTAAGCTTTATCCAAGGAATCCAGGGATGGTCCAACACACACAAATCAATAAATGTAACACATGACATAAACAGAAGCAAAGACAAAAATCACATGACCATCCCAATAGACACAGAAAAACCCTATAATAAAATCAAACGTCTGGGCTGGGGATATAGCTCAGCAGCATAGGCGCTTGCCTGGCAAGCCTGAGGTCATGAGTTCGATCCCTGGTACAAAAAAAAATAAAACATCCATTCATGATAAAGCTCTGAAAAAAATAGGTACAGAAGAACCTTATTTCATTCTCATCAAAACACTTTATGACACACGTATTGCCAATATAATATTAAATGGGAAGAAGCAAAATTTTCCCTCTGAAATCAGGAATGAAAGGAGGATGTCAACTATTATTACTCTTGTTCAAGACAGTGCATAAAAATTTAACCAGAGCAACCAGCAAGAAAAAGAAATAAAAGGGATATGTAAAGGAAAGGAAGAAGTCAAATTATAGCTATTTGCAGGTGACACAATCCTTTACATAGACCCAGAAAATTCCACCAAAAGACTCTTAGAATAAGCAAATTCAGCAATGTAGCAGGATATAAAATAAACACTCAAAAATCAATAGTGTTACTACACACCAATAATGAACTCACAGCAGAATTAGAAGAACAGCACCACTCACAATAGCGCCAACAAAAATTAAATACTTAGTATTAATTTAAACAAGTGTTATAGCTTGTATCCAGATGTTCCCCCAAAGATTCATGCACTCGTAGGAGGGGCTTTTTGAAAGTGGCTGGATCTAGAATATGTGAAAATAGATTGTGGGTGTATGATAACTAGATTAGCCCACAGATTGGAAGTACCATAGTTCTGGATCTGGTTGAATGAACTTACTGAAGACAGGAGACTCACCCCTAGTGTGGGGGGAACCAACCAATAGACCTTGTAGTGTGGACAGAAAAGAAAGAAAGGGAATCTTGCTGCTCCTGCTGCGGCTGCTGCCTCCACGGTCACCACTGCTGCTTCCACTTTCTGCACACCCTACCATGTACTGTTTCTCCCTTGTGATGCCCATTGACCATGCAGCCCTGCCTTGGAGCCAGCCAACTATAGACTGAATGCTCTACAAACTGCAAGCTGAAATAAACTTTTTCTCCTTGAACTTGTGGGTTATGGGGATTTTGTCCTAGCAATGAGAAATGTACCTAAGACACCAAGGAAATGAAGGACTTCTACATAGAAAACTATAGGACTATAAAAAAATAAGATCAAAGAGGCTATCAGAAAATGGGAATATATCCCTTCTTAAAGCAGAATGAATACTGTTAAAATATCTATACTTCCAAAATTGACATACAAATTTAATATACTAACAACATTCCTAACAGAAACAGAGAAAGTAATCCTCAAATTAATATGGAACCAGAAGAGGATCAAAATAGCAGAACAGTCCTAAGCAACAAAAGCAAAGCAGGAGGCATTACAATATGGATTTCAAAAAATATTACAAAGCTATAGTGATTTTTAAAAAACAGCATGCTACTAGCACAAAAACCAACATGTACATCAATAGAACAGAATAGAGGATGTGAAAAAAAAATTATATGAATGCAACTGACTTTGACAAAAGGGCCCAAAACATATGCAGAAGGAAACATAGCCTCTTTAATAAATAGTGCTGGTAAAACTGGCTGTACACATGCAAAAGGGTGATGCTATAACAATATCTAATTATGAACTAGACTAAAATAAAAATGCATCAAATATCTAACTATTAAAACTGAAAAACTTTGCTATTCTAGGTCTCTTCTGGTTCAAATGGATTTCAGGAATGTTTTCTCTATTTCTGTAAGGTATGCTAATGCTATTTTGGTCAGGATTGCATTAAATCTGAATAACAGTTCTGGGAATATGGTCATTTTCATTATGTTGGTTCTTCTTACCCATGAGTAAAGAGTATCTTTACATTTTCTGATATTCTCTTTGATCGCCTTTTTCAGGGTACTATAATTTTCAAAATATAGACCTGTTACTTCCTTCATTAGGTTGATTCCTAAGAATTTCAGTTTTTTGGATGCTGTTGTGAAGGGTGTGGTTTTCCTAATTTCTCTGTGAGTTTGTTGTTTGTGTACAGGATGCTATTGATTTTTGAGTGTTGACTTTGTATCCAGCTATACTACTGAACTTGGTAAGTAATCTAGAAGTCTTTTGGTGGAGTTTTTTGGAGTATTCTATGTAAAGTATCATGTCATCTGTGAATAATGATAATTTCACTTCTTCCTTTCCTATCTTTATTCCTTTTATTTCTCTCTCTTGTCTAATTGCTGTGACTAGTGTTTCTAGAACTGTATTAAATAGGACTGGTGATAGTGGACATTCTTTCTTGTTCCCGATTTTAGACTGAAAGTTTTGAGTTTTTGTCCATTTAGTATGTTTGCTGTTAGTCTGTCATAGGTGGCTTTTAATTAATAGAGATGAAGACCATCTATCCCAATTTTCTGTAGGGTTTTTATCATGAATGAGACCAAGAAATGGGTAAAAGAGATGTGGTGTTTTTATAGAATGGAGTACTACTTAATCATAAAAAAGGATAAATGAGATGTTTACAGGTAAATGGACACAACTTGAGATCATACTCATAATTCAAATAAATCAGACTCACATGTGTAAACATTGTATTGTCTCCCTCATGTGAGAGATTGAAAGAGTAAATAAAGTACAAGATGTACAATAGATATTATGAAATGAGAAGAAGGAAGGAAAAGAAAAAGGAACTTGGATTGGATGAGTAAAAGGAGAAAGGACAATAGAGAAATGGAAAAAAATGCAAGTCACTTAATAGAGCTACTGTTAGTGTCTCTTAGGCCATTAAAAAGGAAAGATTGTGCTAATATCAATTGGAGAAATTTTTATGCCCATATTTTGGACCCTGAGCAACTTCTTTAAAGATAACATGTAATTTATTAACTATTGTTACTCCCCTATTATTTTGTTAGAAATTTTGTTTTACCCTTTTCCCATAAAATAAAATTGTTAAAAATATTTTGAGAGCTCAGCCTGGGGTGCCACCTGAGCAGCATTTGATCAGAACTCTTCTCCAGTAAGGCCTGCACCTGTGCTCTGCACCAACAGACTTTCCAGCAGGGAGGGAGCCTGACCTGGGGTGCCACCTCAGCAGCCTTTGAGCAGAACTTCTCCTGTAAGGCCTGCACCTGTGCTCTCACACGCCTGTGCTCCACACTGCCAGACTTTCCAGCAGGAAAAGAGCCTGGCCTGGGGCACCAATTGAGCAGTGCTTGAGCATAACTCATTTCCAGTAAGGCCTGTGCCTGTGCTCTGCTCCACCCTTCTGGGTTAGGAAGGAGCTCTGACTGGGAGGGCCCATACCTGTTGGTGGTTGAGGCATGCAGCAGAGAAACATCCTCAGGCTCTGTGGTCCTCAGGGTTGCGAGGATAGGCCTGCTCTCCCCTGACCAGCTACCTGAGGATCCTGGAGCAGAGGCTCCTGCCTAGGCACCATTGGCTTCAATGCTGAGGCCCACATGCTTCCCATCCATGGCCTGGAGACCCTGGTACCAAAGCCAAGCATTCCCCCACCACCGCAGGTGTGGTCTGAGCCATGTACACAAGCAATTGGCCACGGTTCCTGGGCCTAGTGATCCACAGTCTCCTACCACTTCGGGAATAGTTTGATATCCAGGTAAACTAGGGTCCCTAGAGTTCTTTCTGAGCTGCCTTGGTAGTTTGTAGCTGAGCACTTTTCATCGGACAACCAAAATGACAAGACATAGGAGCAAAATGCAGTTGCAGAACACAACTCCACCCAGAACAAGTACAGGAGACAATGACATAGGAGAACTAGGAAGCTACATACTTAAAATTTCTGAAATGATCACATCTGAAGTAAAGAAACAACTCCATCAGGCTATAGAAGAGATTAAACCAGAAATAATCTCTCAGGCAAAAAATGAAATGAAAATAACAATGGAAGAAATGCTCCGCACATACAGAGAAGGAGATAAAAGAATAGAAGATGAAAGGCAAAAAATGGAAGTGCTACATGAGCAATTTAGGAATGAATTAGAACACATGACACAGACTCAAAGAGATTTCCAGGAAATGAAAACTTATGCTGAAAGCTTGGAAAACTGCTTGAATGAAGCTGAAGATAGAATTTCAGATCTTGAAGGCAGCGTGCCAGCTAGCGATCATGAAAGGAAGGACCTCTTAAAGTCATCCATCAAGGAACCAGAAAAAATCAATCCAACAGCTACAAGTCAAGGCAAAGAGAAATACTGTCTGAGTAATAGGAATCAGTGAAACAATAGGAGGCAACACAAATGACATAAAAATAATATTTGCAGAAATAATAGCAGAAAATTTCCAAAGCATGGTAAAAGATACTGATGTGCAGTTAAAGAGACATATAGAACTCCAACAAGTCATAACACAAACAAAGCACACCCAGACATATAATAGTCAAGATCCCAGATATCGAGCAGAAGAACACAATATTAAAAGCTGCTAGAGAAAAGAAACACATCACCTATAAAGGAAAGTGCATGAGAATCACAGCAGACTTCTCAACAGAAGCCATGAAATCAAGAAGAGCTTGGAGCGAGGAACTACAGATTCTGAGACAAAACAGCTTCCAACCCAGACTGAGGTATCCTGTAAGACTATCCTTCAAATTCAATGGACAAATAAAATATTTCAAAGACAGAGAACAACTAAAGAACTTCATGAGTGCCAAACCAACATTACAAAAAATACTAAAAGATATTCCAGACGAGAAAAAAGAGGCCACAATCTCAAGAACAACAATAGAAAGGAACCCTTAAGCAGAACAAGCAATTAAACAGATAGCAAAAGTAGGAAAGCAACAGCAAGTAAACAGCATGACAAGAATAGCCAACATATAACAGTTATAACCATTAATGTAAATGGCCTCAATTCACCAGTCAAAAGAAACAGACTGGCAGAGTGGATTAAGAAATGAAATCCCACAATATGCTGTATATAGGAAATATACTTTACTCAAAAGGAAATCCACAAACTGAAGTCAAACGATGGAAAACAACTGTCCATGCAACAGGTTCCCAGAAAAAAGCAGGGGTAGCTATTATGTTTTCAGACTAGGTAAACTTCAAACCGAAAACCATAAAAAGAGACAAAGAAGGTGTCTACATTCTAGTTAGGGGAAAGCTGTAAGAGGAAGAGATAACAATCCTAAACATGTATGCACCAAATGCTGGAGCAGCAAACTATATGAGGCAAATGTTAACGGACATAACAAACGAAATAATCAATAATACTATTTTAATAAGGGACCTAAACCCCCCTTTGACATAAAGGGACAGGTAAACTGGACAAAAACTCAGCAAAGGTATAACAGATCTGAACCAAATATGTGAAAAAATGGACTTAGTAGATGTATACAGAGTGTTCCACCCCACAACATCAGAATACACATTTTTCTCAGCTGCACATGGGACTTTCTCTAAAATAGACCACATTCTAGTCCATACAGCATACCTACTTAATGCAAAATACTGAAATTATCCCACGCATATTATCTGACCACAGTGCAATGAAATTGGAAATTAATGACAAAGGGAACTCCAAAAAGTCAATAAACACTTGGAAATTAAACAACAACCTCCTGCATAACCAATAGGTCACAGAAGTAATTAAAGAAGAAATTTAAAAATACCTACAAACAAACAAAAATGCAAATACAACATATAGGAATCTGTGGGATGCAATGAAAGCAGTCCGTGAAGGGAAATTTATAGCAATGAACTCACAAATAAAGAAAACAGAAAGAGAGCAAATAAATAGCCTAATGCTTCACCTCAACCTTTTAGAAAAAGAAGAAAACGTCAAGCCCAAAGCCCAAACAAGGGAGGAGATTATAAAGCTCAGGGCAGAAATTAATGCAATTGAGACAAAGAAAACACTACAAAAAAATAAGTGAATCAAAGAGTTTGTTCTTTGAAAGAACAAATAAGATTGATGAACCCCTAGCCAACCTTATCAAAAAAAGAAAGAACTCAAATGCATGCAATAACGAATGAAAAGGATGAAATCACTACAGATCCTATAGAAATTCAAAAGATCATTAATACCTACTTTGAAAATCTTTACTCCCATAGGATAGAAAACTCAGAAGAAATGGACAGATTCCTAGAAATATACGAATTACCAAAGTTAAACCATGAAGATATATATATCCTGAACAACCTAATATCAATTAATGAGATTGAAAATGCGGTTAAAAACTTACCAACAAAGAAAAGCCCAGGCACTGATTGATTCACAGCAGAATTTTATAAAACATTCAGTGAAGATTT
This sequence comes from Dinomys branickii, assembly GCA_004027595.1. Classification (NCBI taxonomy): domain Eukaryota; kingdom Metazoa; phylum Chordata; class Mammalia; order Rodentia; family Dinomyidae; genus Dinomys; species Dinomys branickii. The sequence continues at coordinate 20,046 of PVLD010026835.1, forward strand.
AATGCCAACACTCCTGAAACTCTTCAACGAAATTGCAACGAAACAATTCTCCCTAACTCATTTCTGGAGGCAAGTATCATACTAATACCAAAACCAGAAAAGGACCCAACCAACAAAGAGAACTATAGGCCAATCTCCCTAATGACCATAGATGCAAAGATACTCAATAAAATACTAGCAAATACAATGCAGTGAATCGTAAGGAAAATTATACAGCATGATCAAGTTAGATTCATTCCAGGAATGCAGGGATGGTTCAATATTTGCAAATCAATTAATGTAATACACCATATCAATAGAGCCAAAGACAAAAACCACATGATCATCTCAATAGATGCAGAAAAAGATTTTGATAAAGCCCAATATCCATTCATGTTAAAAACCCTAGAAAAAATCGGAATAGATGTCCTCTACCTCAATTTAATCAAAGCCATCTATGACAAACCAACAGCCAACATCATACTAAATGGACAAAAACTGAAAGCTTTCATTTTTAAAGTCGGAACAAGACAAGGATTTCCACTGTCACCACTACTATTCAACACAGTTCTGGAAGCATTAGCCAGAGCAATTAGATAAGAGAGAGAAATAAAAGGAATAAGGATAGGAAAGGAAGAAGTCAAACTATCACTATTTGCAGATGACATGATACTTTACATGGAAGACCCAAAAAATTCCACAAGACTCTTGGAATTAATTGACAAATTCAGCAGTGTAGCTGGAAACAAAGTCAACACCCAAAACTCAATAGCATTCCTTTAAACAAAAAACAAACAGACTGAGAGAGAAATTAAGGAAACTGTACCTTTTACAATAGCATGCAACAAATTGAAACATTTAGGAATCAATCTAACAAAAGAAGTAAAAGATCTATTCAATGAAAAATACAGTACTTTGAAAGAAGAGATAGAAGAGGATTTCAATAAATGGAAAAACATTCCTTGCTCATGGTTAGGAAGAACCAACACTGTGAAAATGGCCATACTACCAAAATTGTTGCACAGATTCAATGCAATTTCCATTAACCTACCATTAGCATATCTCACAGATCTAGAGAAAACATTCCTTAAATTCATCTGGAACCAGAAGAGACCAGAAGAGCAAAAGCAATCCTGGACAACAAGAACAAGTCAGGTGGAATCACAATCCCTGACCTGAAATTATACTACAAAGCTGCTGTAATAAAATCAACCTGGTACTGGCTAAAAGACAGACCTGAGGATCAATGGAACAGACTGGAAGATGCAACCATAACAAAAAACCCGCTCAGCTACCGAATATTTGAAAAAGGGGTCAACCAAACTCACTGGAAAAAAGAAGGACTGTTTAATAAATGGTGCTAGAAAAACTGGCTTGCCTCTTGCCGAAAACTGAAAATAGACCCAAGTCTATCACCATGCACCAAACTCAGGTCAAAATGGATCACAGACCTCAACATTAAAACAGAAACTCTAAATCTATTGGAAGAGAAAGTAGGTAAAAATCTTGAAGACATAGGAGTAGGCAGAGAGTTCACGAAAAAAAATGAAACTGCAAGGGAAACACTTCAAAGAATCAATAACTGGGAC
>PVLD010026836.1:0-21607 GCA_004027595.1 Dinomys branickii
TACAAAAACATATTGACAAACAGACACCAATTAGCATAAAAAATAGTACAATCACCACTAATCTATAGACAAGGTGATATGGTCTCAACAGTGGTTATTGCTTTATCCATTGATATCTTCGAAGTGTAAGTATATGAACCCATATACAGACATGCAAATTTAGTCAGACAATTAATCCGTCTTTGGATTTTTGGTTTTTGTGTTTTTTCTGTTGTTGAGAGGATTAATTGTATTCATATTATTTTAATAGTAACTTTTAAACATTAACTTGACTTAAAAGACATAATAATACCTGTATCCTCCTTCCTAATGAGATGAAGGCCTTAGAATGCTTTAACTACAGTCTCCTCCCATTCTTCTGCTCTATTATTATATTCTACTACTTAATGATCTTTTTTAACTCTCCTACAAATTGGTCTTTATGACTGCTATTATTTGTCCCATTCTCCATGTTTTATTTAGTCTACTCTCATTTTAAATTCCATTGCCATTAAATGCAATATTAATTTACTGTTCCAGTCTCTTAATTATCTGCTTTATTATATCCAATGATCTGCAGTATAGTGAACACTATTTTCATCATCATTTTTCTTACTGATTCATATTCTCGTACCAGTACTTCATATTTTTATTAATGAGCCTTCAAACCGAGCTGTTATTGAAGAAATGTACAAAGTATTTTTTATCTCGGCCAAAATAAATCTAAAAATTTCCTTCTTACAAGTCAACACATTTTTAAAGATACTCTCCATAATGTATATTTACAAAAATCAAACCAGCAAAGACTTAAACACTTTCCTTTTTTGCCTTAAAGATTAAAGTGATATTTACCAGTATATATATTTGACAAGTGATGAATGGAAAAAGTTCTCTTTTAGATATACAGGAAAGGAAATAGTTGACAGGCTAGCTAATACGACCAAATTGACTCTAAAGGAAGAATACAGATTTGTTTGAGATATTTGTAATGGAATGTTTTCTACCCAGGGAAACCAACATAAATGATACCGAATTAAAAAGCAAATCAGAAAAAGGAACTTGTACCAATTGACATTGAAAAATGCCTTATAAACATCTGTACATATCTATAGGAGATGGAGAGAGCAAGCATAAACTTATTTATTTATTTATTTATTTGGTACCAGGAATCAAACTTACGACCTTGTGCTTGCCAGGCAGGTACTTGTGCCACTGAGCTGTTTCCCCAGCCCATAAACTTTAGAAATATATGCTTTATATATGTCTAAGAGCACTCAGAGGAATTGAGCCCCTAAACAGGTCAGGATTCTACACCTGTGAAGACTGGTTGTTGGGGTGAGGTGGGTGCAGGGTGGGAATTGATGGTAAGGCATGTAATTCTGTACTTAAGAGATCCTGGAATTTCCCAGCAAACTATGCCTGAGTACTGTATTCTGGTTAAGCAGAAGAGCTTGATGATACAGTTAGGAAGGGACAAAGAAGAGAAAAGTGAGGGCCTGTCACCAACTACCCCAAAATAAATACAACTAAAGGCTCAGGTGACTTTTTAATCATTAAAATGGGGAGGTAAGTCCAACCTACAGATTTGCTTTAGTGAGAAGACAGTTATTTTTCTCTTGAGGGAAGGCAAACCTAGAGCAAAATATATGCAATTAGGATGGCTCAGAACCCATAGGTAATATTTTTTTTTAATCAACAATGATTGAAGGGTACTTTTCATGCCCCTGCGATAATGGTTGATGCAAAGGAATGAAACTGATGCAGTCTCTGTACTTCAGATCACAATAACATAAATGGAGCAAATCATTTATGTTTATGAACCATCAAGCAAATAGCAGCTGTACCAGGCCCTTCAGGAAAGGGAGTATGATGGGCCAGAGTGGTCATATGAGGATCATTAGTACTACTGTGTGGCTGACATCAGTCATAACACAATGAAGAACACCCACTACTTACTGACTGCCTATGAGGTACCAGGCAGTGTTCTCGGTGCTAAATATTTTCTTTACAATAACTCAATGTAAACAGATGTCCCTATTTTACAGGTAAGGAGATGGACTCGAAAAGCATGAGTTCCTGGGCATGGTGGCTCATGCCTGTAATCCCAGTACTTGAGAGGCTGAGGCAGGAGGATTACTATGAGTTCGAGGCCAGCCTGAGCTACAAAGTGAGTTTGAGGCCAGCCTGAACTGCATAGTGAGACCCTGTCTCAAAAAGACACAGACAAACACACACACACAAAAGCATGACTGAAGGTTACATACGTCATTCAAGGAAGAGGATAGGATTCAACCTCAGATTTGACATAAGTCACAAACTTCATCAGTTTTCCTTACAGCTCCTTCCATCACAGTAGTGAAGGGAAATGCATTTCAACTTGAATTTTAAAATACTTCATAGATGTAACTACAATATATTGCAAAAAGAAAGGCAAAAAGCAATCCTCTATTCTCTACCTACCCTTTTGGCTCTCAACTTGAGTATTATCTCTTGAAGGACTTTTCTCTTGTCCTACTGTGACCATTAATCTTGATCTGTCAAGTTCACCTGATTAAGAAATGCCTAGCACAGGGACGGCAAACCTTTTAGAGCTTTCAATTGTAACAGCCAGCTGCAGCACATGTGCCATAGGTTCACCATAGGCAACAAGCAGATCGATACAGCACTGTCGTAGGTGTGTCTGGTGAATCATGGAGGAGTGGCCTGGGGTACTTGTACAGTCCCTTGCCCATTCCTCTCTGGCACTGTTTTTCTGATCTGCTTTCCAGCCACCAAAAACTAAGAGCTTCACTCTACCATACCTTCCATCATGACATTCTGCCTTGGCGCCTGCCTGCCACATACTCAATCTCCTGAAACTGAGCTAAATTAAACCTCTTCTCCTTTAAATTGTGGGTGTCAGTTATTTTGTTCCACTATGGGAAAGCTAATATGCCCACCAATCTCAGGAGTCCTTCCATAGAGCTTTCCAGGTGAAGACCATAATCCTTCATGTGCAATCTAAAAAGTCAAGATGCTCCAGATAGTTGAAGTGTTTTCATAAGCATGCACCAAGCTGTTTGATAGTACAAGACGACCTGAATTAACAGGAAGCTCTTTCTGGTCATTGCTCATCATATTATGATGTGGAAATAACAATGTACGTATGTGATTGAAGGGTGCTGCCCAGACTCTGCTGCAGTTGTTATAGTATCCATTTTAGCTCATAGTTTCAGGAGTTTCAATACATGGTGGGCAGGCTCCAAGGCAGAAACATCATGGTTGAAAGGCATGGTGGAGTGAAGCTCTTAGTGCATGGTGGCTGGAAAGCCGAGCAGGTGAACAGTGCCAGAGAAGAGCAGGGGAGGAGCGATATATGCATATTAACTTTCTAAAATAAAATATTTCTGACTTGCCACCACATCTGGCTCAAAGAGTTTCAGATAAGGGATTTTGGACCTATACCTTATGCATAAATGTCACTGCATCCCATCCATTCCTTTCTGTAAGCCCAGAACTTTGTACAGTGCCTTGCATATAACACATACACAATAAATATTTCCGGAATGAGGGGCTATTGTAGTTACTCTTTCTCACTGCTGAGACAAAATACCCGATACTCAAACGAGGAAATATTTATTTAGCTCATAGTTTGTAGAGAATTCAGTCCATAACTGACTGGCGCCAAGGCAGGGTGGTGTGGCCGATAGGCATTGCAGAGGAGAAACAGTTCAGGGCAGGCAGAAGGCAGCAAGCAGCAAGCAACAAACAAGTGACAAGCAAAGGACACTAGCCCTCTTTCTGCCTCCTATACAGTTGTCCCTCACTATATCGCAGTTCACTTATTGCAGCTTCACTATTGTGGGCTTTTAAAAAATATCTAATTCTGTATCACAGAGTTTTTGTGTGGGATTCTGTGGTATATAGGTATTTACATGATATTTATGATTTTAATTATTTTTGCCTAAAAAATTAAAATATAAAAAGTTAATTCAAACATATTAAAAGAATATTAAATTGAAATAAAATACAGTATGTATTTCATCAACAGACGAATACCCTACTGTACACAATGGATAACCTACTGTACACAATGGAAATGCAGTACGCCACTACCACTTGCTCAAGTTTACCAACGTGAGATTGTACATGACACACTATTGGTGATGCAATAGGCGGCCAATCACAGCACTATATTCTGTATCCTGGGTGCAAATTGGCTCAGTGACAAGGGCATTGTTCTGTTTGCTCTCCTGCACTGTGCCCATACTTCAGCATCTCTCCTTGTGTTTAAGAGCATATGAAGTGTTTATAAGAGTGTGGGAAAGGTTTATAGGAATGTGGGAAGGGTTTATAAAGCCTTAAAAAATATATGAATAATAAATACAATGCCGCTACTTCCAGATTTTCTCCTATCACGGGAGTCTCTGGCACATAACTCCCACGATAGGTGAGGGATCACTGTATTTCATCCAGGCTACCTGCCCTTAGCACTCATACCCAGGGCAGTCCTATCCAGGACTATGCCAAAATAATCAGTGGACTAATTTAGTAATCACATACCCCTAAAGCCAGCATCACACACTCTAGATCCAGCCACCTCTGCAAAACACCACCTATGGGTGCCTGAGGCTTTGAGGGTCTAGCCAGATAGATACAAGCCATAACAGGGACCAAATCTGAGAAACAAGCGAAGAAGGAAAATGGTCAGTGGCTCGGGGGTGACCGTGGCCTCCCACCATGCAGGCCGGGCCTCCCACCACTGAATGCCATTTCCTTCTTCGACTCTGAAGGCCCTAAAAATAGTTGCTGTTGATTGAAGGGAAGTAATATAACTGCTGACTTCACTAGGAATAAAAAGAGTTCAGTGGTCTTACACTAGGGACCCACACATACCTTTAGCAAAGCAAAGCACAACAAATATGCTCATACTTCCTATGAGCAGCTTCACATGCGACCCCCTTGCACAGTGGAGCAGAAGCCTCGTTTTGACCCTGCTACATGTGGTAACCTTTAGTTTTCTTATCTGTGAAACAGCAGTCAGAGCATGCCCTGCGGCCCTCCCAAGTGGGTCTTTAACAAGGTAACTCTAGGAAGGGACAGAAGCAGTTGCCCACACCCCAGAGTGAGATACAGACCTCAAGAGCTTCACACCTGTCACACCTGTCCCCACAGTCCAGAGTTCACCCCCTCATTCAGTGTGCTCAGATCAACCTACTCACACCTCCTCTCTCATCGAAAAGCAGCAGAGTCAACATAAAAGAGGCATATTGTACCCAAAACATCAAGGGGGCTCACTGTGTCCTAAACAACAGTCAAAGAATCAGGGTCCCCTCATCCTAAAGGAGAATTCGGTGGTAATGGGGACATATTCACTGGCTAGCAAAAGACTCAAACAGGAAACCTCTTAACTGTAAGCTCTCAGGTCACAAGAGGGGACAGGAGTCTGACAAAGAGAACGAGTGACCTGAGAGGGCAGTGCAGCGGGTTCCCTGGGGTGGTTCCTCCTTACCTGGTAGCAAAGGATGGTCTGTTGCACCAGTCTCGCGTACCCGTCCAGGCGGACCCCGGAATTGCTCCTGCTGCGCATCTCCGGTGCTTATCGGCCTTGGCGCCCTGAGCTGCAGCCGCCAAGCAGACCTGGCCTCCAGTTTCAGTCAGTGCCTCGGGATGGGGCCGGGCAGGAGGAGATCTGGACTTTTCAAAACGACAGAGCCAAAGTATGACTGGAAAACAAGCCAACCAGACTTTCGCCCGGCTGGGCGGCGCGGGGGCGGAGACGAGGGCTGGCCCTACGGTGGCTCCGCCTTGAGCAGGCCTGCGATGCTCCGTCTGGGTGCTCCCGGTGGTCGCCGGTCCAAGGAGAAACGAAACAGGGTACCTGGCCTGAGGATAAGGTCCTTCGGCCGAGCTTCTTTTGTCTTCAGGCGGGAGAAGAGGACCCGCAGGCTCTGGTCGCCGCGGAACCCTCGGAGTCACGGCCGGAGGGGGAAGGAAAAGGGAACGGCCCGCGGGAGCAGCAGCAAACCTAGCTCTGGGCGGGAAGCAAGTTGCTTCTTTTGAATCCCTTCCTTCTCCAGATGACTGCCTAGTCCAGACAAGGCCGGAAAAACAGGCCCTTCGAACCGGGCCACCAAGGTGCCTTCAATCCCCTCCCCCACCCACCCCCGCCGCGGACCTGAACCCGCGGAGCCCGACCTGAGGGACACTGATAAAGGGCCGCCCTAGATGACGTCACAACCCGCCCTAGAGGATCTTGAAAGTCTCAGCTCCGCCCTCCCCTGCTCACGTGCGTCCTGGGACCGCCCCCGCCCCTCTGCGTCCCCCCCCGCTCGCCCCGCCCCGCCCCGCCCCACACTGTGGAGCGGAACTGCTGAATCCGACCAGAGGAGGAAGGAAAAAGGCAGGCCGGAGAGGCGGAGAGCGGAACTCCGGGTCTGCTTTCTCCGGCAGTGGAGAGGAGGGACCAGGAGCGGGCCGCCTATCCCACCAGAGGCCGGAGAGGCTATCCCACTGCAGCCCAAAGCAGCGCGGCCGAGATGCAGCGGAGGAATCTGAGTAGTAGGACCCACTCTGGGCGGGAAAGGGGAGGCTCTTTGGAACCTGCGTGCGTAGCCACCTGGGCGCTGCTCCCTAACCAAGCTCGCAGTTCCTCTATGGGAGCACAATTTGAAACTGGGCTTATTCACAGAGGAATTCCACTGGTTACCTAATGCAGTTACTGCCTCCAAAAGCTCTTTTCTAGCCTCCTTGCATTTACTGCCATTTAAAGCATGGCCCATTGGGTGCTTCCTCCTTTACTGCCTGAAGTCTACTCCCCATTCGGTCAATTCCTGTAACAATTTCTTTAGTAGGAGATTAGCACTTGGAGTCAGTTCAAATTCCAGTTCTGCCACGTATAAGCGGTATGACTTTTGGCCTACTGTTTTAGATGTTTGAACTTCAATGGTCTCCACAATGTTAGGTGAAATAAATCAAACACAAAGGCTTAAATATTTCATGTTTTCTCTTATATAAGACCATGTCGTGAATGGTGGCACAGGCCTGTAATCCCAACACCGGGAGGCTGAACCAGGAGGGCTGCTTCGAGTTCAAGGCCAGCCTGAACTACACAGTGAGACTGCCTCTAAATAAATGCATGCATACATACATACATACATACATAAATAGCAAAACGAGATAATAGGAAACTGAGGTAGATCTTTTGCAGATGAGAAGGTGACATGAAGAGATGGAGAGAGAAAGGAGGGGTGGAGGAGAAAGGGACCAGTAAAAGAATTAAGACGTGTTATGTACGTGTACCAACTTCCCATAATGCATGTAATCATTAAGTACTGCAAACATGGAGTAATAAAAATTTTACAATTTTAAAAAAGAAACGCAATGGTCTCATTTGTTAAAATGGGGATAATGCCAACTACCCCATAGGGTGGTTGAAGTTCAAGAGCACTTAGCAAGCCAGGCATGACAGGGCACGCCTGTAATCCCAGCACTCTGGAAGGCTGAAGCAGGATAGAAAATTCCAGCCCAGCGTGGACAACTGAATGACTCTGTGAGCACCTGTCTCAAGAATAAAGAACTGGGGAGATAAGTGCAAAGGCCCTAGATTCAATCCCCAATATGGATGTGGAGGGGGACCACTTAGCACATGCTTTGCTTATAGAAAAGCACTTAATATTTGCTTTCACCACATTGGAAAATTATGCATTATCTTATATTGTTGTTTTATGTTTTTAAATGCAGACAAGGTGTACCTTCCTAGCCGAAGTACAAATTACTCTATGAAACAGTCTAATATCTCCTACCATATCTGGTACAATGTTGAGCATGTGGTTACAGCTCAATTAAGGTTGATTGAAAGAGTGAGTGAAAATCAGTCCTGCTCATTTGGGTCCCCCTATGTTTGGTCCTTAACCAAGTTCATGTTAGATATCACAAATCATAAATCTAGGGGTTTACTTTGCCACTCAACTAAAGCATCAAGCCACTCATCACCTCACATAATTTGGCTTAAAAAATACTGGATCTTGAATAATGCAGCAATGCAGGTATGTACCTCCATGCAGAATTTGCTCTGGTCTGGGGGTAAATAGTAGTAGACATTAGGTTATGATAGTTAACTCCCTTTTGGAATTTTAATATGTACTCTTACTATAATATTCATGTATTCTTCTGTATCTAAAAGCTGGGATCATAGCTTTTTTATTATGTTTTGGGGGGGTCCACATTAGGTGCTTCCTAGGGATCCATATTACAGGTCAGAATCTGTTATGCTTTATACATTGTGTCAACATGGGGAGTCTAAGGGTTTGGCTGAGTGACTCAGCAGGAAGCCAAGGTGCTTAATTTGTATACATCCTGAGCCTGTGGAACAGGAGGGTATGGAGACTGTGTGAGAGCTACACGCCCCCTGGATAGGGGTAGGCTGTTTACAAGGGAAAGGAAAGGAGAGGAGAGGGGAGGGGAGGGGAGGGGAGGGGAGGGCCTGTTTTGCAGCCATTCCTCCCTTTTGCTGGTTGTTTTCGCTGCGCTCTGCTGTCCTGAACATTTTGCCGTCCGCCATGTGCCACTCTACCTCAGAACCAGCCAAATATGGACTGAAACCTCCACAAACTGTAAGCTAAATAAGCCTTTCCTTCCTTCATTTTGGGTGTTGGGTATTTTGTCTCAGCAACGAGAGAAAAGTAACCAAGACAGAATCCAAGGTGGAAACCAATAAATATTTCTCTTGGAGGGTTCAGGTCTTTGACTCTAAAGAGGACTGCATGTTTAGACTCAGAGGAGAGGGTGAATTCTGAATCAGTTTGCTAAAAACAACTCGAATTCAATTATTTCTATGACAAGTTAATTTTAGTTGACTGGAGCTCAATTTATTTTCATTACAACACTTTAAACAATGTTGAATTTGTCTCTGTTGTAGCTTCCTGTAGCTAGTTTGAGACTGAGAGAAGAAGCACCAGGGAATATAAGATTTTTTTACAATGAGGAATATATATTCTGGAAAAATATACATTCAATTTTGATCTACTCTGACTTCTTGATGCTGTATCGGGACACTCAGGTGAAGTAAAAAGAATACACTGATAAGAATTCACATTCATGATTATGTTCTGAAGCTCACTCAGTTTTCTTCTTCCTGTCCTTAGACTCCCAACTATAGCAACAAGGGGCTGAGGCAGTGACAAACTGAATAGTCCTTCTACACTGTTATGGAGACAAAATAACACCAAACAAGACAATTTGTTGAAGTGGTCATTCAGTAAATTAGGTTTTCATTGAACTATTCTTCAACAACCTGACATGCCTCCTAGGTGATCTTGTTAGACACAAAGCAAGTCACCAAGTGGAATGGTCTTAGCACTTTTTGATGAGAACAATCATGATGCAGTACTTTTCATTCAAGCGAACAAAGTTGCTCTGTGGGATTAATGATTGCAATGTGTTTGAGGGGAAAAACTTCTCCATTGTTCTGAGGAAATAGTTCTTCAAATACTGGCCACTGGTCTGACACTCCTTGCCTCCTGATAATGGCTCCACTTCTGTTATTTCACAATATGGTCTCAAATAGTGGGTCCAGTTTTAAACCCAAAGTAGTAGATGCTTCTCAGGAACATTCTCTGTCTTGTCCTGTTTCTCTCTCTCTCTCTTTCTCTCTCTCTCTCTCTCTCTCTCTCTCTGAAGAAGAAGAAGGGAGGGAGAAGGAGAAGAAGAAGAAGACAAGAGAATTTAGCTGAAGGACCACAGCCTAGACAGAAAATATAATAGGAAAAATAAGGATGGGTGGAATCTAAGCAACATTGGACATTATGTTTTCTTTTGTGTATATCATGGCTACATAATCTGCTTCAGGAGATTGACTTCTGAGGTCTCACTCCTTCCTCCAAATCTAGAGTGTCCCACCATGTGCTAGATAAATTTAGTACTCAGCCTGTGTGTGGGAGTGGAGGATCTTGGAAGGAGATTGTTCAGGGACCTCTTATCTGGGTGAAGCCAGCTTCTCTCATTTGTGGCTCCCACATGCCAACCAGCAACCCAGAGCCCCCCAAATCCTGTCCTCCCCATCTGGAAATCTTACTGTTTGGTACTGAAGAAGAAGACACGTAGGTGAGATCTGAGTCTTATACATTGCATGGCAACATACATTAAAGAAAGACTCTTGAGAAAGCAATGGAAAAATGGGAAATAGATCTCAGAGACTGATCTTACAGTGAAGGACAATCCTTGCTCTAATTTCACAGTCCTGGGATGCTCACTGTTTCCCCAGAGATACTCCTGTTGTGTTCATCAGATACTTCATCAGATACCGGTACCATTTCCATGCCATGCCACCAGGGAAACATACTCCAAATATTTTCTCTTTATGAAAATTATCAAACTTAAAGGATTTAACTGCAAATTTATTTCATTGATTTTAACATTTGTGTTGATTTTAACACATAAATACAAGGAATTAAATAAATCAGAAAAGAAATATTGCCAAGATAAATCAGCACTCACAGAAATGTATTATAGTACTACTATGGTTAGTCATATACAACATTCTCTTGAAGTATATGCAAGGGAGCCTTAGTGAAAGACGTAAGTAAAGGGTTTTGAAATGTTACTAACAGGGGCATACTTGAGGTGCTTCTCAGGCAGGAGTAGGTGGGAAAAAGGATGAGCCTATATAACTACCAGTAGGAGCAATTAGGGTTTGATACACGTAGAAACAACATCTCACAGAATAGTTCACTGTTCCTAGTAGCTGCTCCCCCTTGCCATTATACACTCTTCAAGACTTGACCTATTAAAAAAAAAACTAGAAATCTGGCTGACCCAGAGTGTACCAGTTGGATTAAACAGTTGTCTTTTAAAGAACAGCAGTATGATTTGTCATGTATATGCAATCCTGCTCTGTTCCTCACTTCTGAAAGGCTATGGGTATTTGAGAATTGGCAGTGTATGTATGTCCTCCTAGTCTAGATTAGAGTTTTATCCCTCCCTGTGACCAATCTATTAAGTTGAAAATCTTCATGCAGGTTCTGCAATCTGATAACTAGGGCTCAAGTCTGGAGATGGGTATTAGTTTTGGATGTCATGTGCAGTTGCACAGATCATACCTTGTATAAGGGTGCAACCAAGAGGGGCTAAAATGTCACCCCACTCTTGTCAAACCATAAACCCATGGAGCTGTGTCTACCCAGTGGGGACACCTTTTTCTAACTTCCTTAAAGGCACTGTAAGAACTAGCTGTGGCACTGTCTGCTTACATTTTCGCAGTCTATCATTATTTCTTTATTACAGTGAAGTTTCTGTATTTCACAGCCCACATAATCTCCAAAAGGAGCTTTAGAATTCACTGAATCAGGTTTTTCTGAGTTATCACATTAGACAAAACAGCACAACCACAATTCTACAAAAGAATAAATTTACACAGTAGAAAATAAATATTTAAAAGGTGGAAGTAAGAGTTTTGACATGTGAGTCACTAGCATTTAGCTTATATACAACAAAGGCATGCACAACTAACCTCACCAGTAGGCTGAAGTCAACAGTTGCTTTCCAGGATGTTATCAAAGATAACTTAGCCTCTTTAAAATGTGGCTGAAAATAAATTATCTTTTTACATGAGTCTTATTCTTACTGTATTAAAAGACCAATCTTTTAAAATAAAGGATAAGAAACCAAATTTTAATGTCTTAAGACCACAATAATGTCTTAGTTTCCTCTTCCAATAGTAACCGTTGCCCTCAATTAGCTTATGTTCCTCCAGAGGTTGCTGAGTATAAAATAAATTGATTTTCATACATCTCACATTGTGTAAAAAGGTAAAATTGAGCATTTCACACCATCAAGCATCATGCTTTGATTTTAGAAAAAAGGAATCACATTTGCTCAATAAAGTGTAAACTTCCCCACTTTGAAGTCCTTCTGAGAGCCATTCGGCTTTTACCATTACAAGGCTCTTCTTTCTCATTAAAGATGTGCTGTTTCCCGGTGAGATCATGAAGACACACATCTCCATTCTGAACACTGAAAGAAACCCCATTCCTCTCTGTAGAAGCATTCCCTGTATAAGGAAAAATAAAGTCGGTGTCATGAAGTAGCCACATAAAGCACTAAAATGAAAACAAACATAAACATCACTTTAATTTTAAATATGCGCACATGAAACATATCTTTTAATATAGTTATGATATATATTCATATTTCATTTATTTTTCATTTTTTCCTTATGGCCCCTCAAAGTAAGCATGACAAATTGGAGACTGAGTCAGAAATGATTTTCCTGTGGCTGTTTTTAAAATGAAACGGTCAAAATATGAAACAAAGCAAGATGTTTTATATTAAAGGCCCATTTCTTATCTCTGATTGAATATATTGACTTAAAATATATATAAAATAACCTAAAGTAATATTTTGGTCTCCTCAAAAGGTTCAGGTTAACAGAAATACCCATGTGTACCCTTAAAGTTCTTGGTTCCCTAAGATTTCTATAAAACGAAACTTTGTACTAGCAGAGAAATGCAGAACAATCAGCTACAACCATCATGCAAAAAGAAATCACCTCTCTTTAACTATCTCTAAGTCATCCTATCTAAATCAAGACAGAACTGATTCAAGGTAGGACTGACTCCTAAGAGGAGACCATGGATTCTAACCCAAGAGGTTAGCTAGGGGACAGCTGAGTCTTTACTGCTTTGGTCCTGGGCCTCCCTCTCCCTGAGCAGGGCCTAGATTGTAGGAGACAGCAACCTTGACTATTATACCATTGGGAGACCACATAGAAAGCTGAATAATCCCATTTGTTAGTTGGTAACGTAATTATAAAAACAATAATGATATTAGCACTGAGCACTTTCTAAATATTATTACCTCATTTATAAATATAGGCGGTGGGTACTATCATTGTCTCTTATTTCACAGCTGATGAAACTAAGACTGAAGAATTTAAATCCTCTGCCATGGCTCAGAAGTGATGGAGTCAACATGTGATGATTCTGCTTCCAGATTGTGAGCTTGTGGCCCCGGGTGATGAATGATAAGCCTTTAAGGCAGCTTAGATTGGATACGTGCCATATTCATGCAAACAAGGTGGAAGATACAGTTAACACAGCTCCATCTGCGCCACAGCTCAAATAGGGCATGTGACTGAGGCAGCTGTTCTGACTTGGGCATTTTAGTCTGAGGACATTTTGGTGCAAGAGCAATTTGTCCTGGTATGATGAACAAGCCAGCTGCCCATTTCTTTTTTGAAACTGCCAATTCTATTCTTCATTTGTCCCGGATCCTGGTGCACGGTCTGAAAAATCAGGGCTGTTCACCCCTGATATACATATTACAGTTTGAAACAGCCACTCTGGTGACCCTAACATGTACCCCTCCCTCACTGTCAGGCATCAAAAATAGCTGTGTCCAACAGCTGTGTTAAGATGCGCTATTTCTGCTAAATATGATTCCTCAAAAGATGACAAGAAGACTGCCAGAGCTAGGCAGGTGAAACTTCAGGTTTCAGCTCTTTCTAGAATACAGCAAAGTAAAAAATCAATGAAGAGCCCCAAACACATAAAGCTTCTGGATGATCCAGCTCACTTCTTTGATTTCTCTCCTTTCACTTATTCTCCCATACTGACTATCAACCAGCCTTGTTTCCCACTCTCTTTACTTTATTTACCTGCATTGCATCGTTCTTGAAATGGCTATTTGGCAAAGAGCCCAGAGCTTTCCTTCTTGTATTTACAGTAAAGATCTAAGACCATATGGCACCAGTGTCTCATCTTTCGCAGCAGTGGTTCCCAATGAGGGGTAAGTTTATCCCTTAGGGGACATTTGTGAGTGTCTCAGAACAGTTTTGGTTGTCACAGTGGGGGGGGTAGGGCACAACTGCCTCTACAGGGTAGAGGCCAAGGATATTGCTCAATATCCCATAATCTCACAAAACAGAATTATGGAACCCCAAATGACAATTGTGCCTGAGGTTGAGAAATCATGATTTCCAGGCATCCTATTGTATTTTAAAAGCCTAGACTTATGAACACTCTGGGAGGCTGAGGCAGGAGGTTCACAAGTTTGAGCCCAGCCTGGGCAACTTAGCGAGACCTTGTCTCAAAATTAAAAAAAAAAAAATTTTAAGGGCTGGGGAAGTAGCTTAGTGGGAACACCCTGGGGTCAATCTCCCGTCCTTCAAAAATACAAACAAAAAAGTCTAAACAAACTAACAGCCCCTGCCTCCAATTCTTAGAAGACTGGAAAACTATTTGGTATAAACCTTCTCACCAATTTATTTGAACTAGTCATGAAAAGAACTGATATCCTAAAACAAGTGGGAAAAGGGCAAAACTTCCATAGAAAGATAAAGTAAAATGGTAGAACTTAAGTTTTTATAAAATGCAAAAGTTATATTAAGAAGCAGAAGGCAAAAACAGGTAAGCTTTTATGAGTAACGAGGAGGCCAGACTTACAGAAGAAAGAAAATGTAATGAGGTTTTAGTCAGAAATATCAGATTAATGAGTAAAGGAGGCACAGCAGCAATAATCTGTTCATGCGTAGGTGACATACATGGTGACCACTAGGTCACAATTTGTCTCCCAGTATTTGATGTATTGGTGGGGATTTGGTTGTTGTCACAAGGCAGCCATGTTGTGGGAAAGAATTAAACATGAAAAATGAAAAACAGGAAGGCTTTAAAGCTTTGAACATGTGTACTATTATAAATGTGATAAAAACAGAGATAGCCTTATGGACTATTTTAGGTGCTGCTCTCAGAAATAGCACAGTAGTGACATCTTTTGGTGATATTTAAATTAGGATTTGAAACATTAAAACTTCAGATCACCAAGTCCCATTACAAAAAAACTAAATCTTAATAAAGGTTGTGCAAATATTTGCTCTAAAATAAATGAATTTGGATAAATAAGCTTTGTCTTTTATAAAGTAACCCCATTTTGATCTACTGGTCATATATGTAATTACTCTGTTTGCTTTGCAAAAGTACCACTAAAGGATAAAACTACTTTTAAACACTAGCTTG
Organism: Dinomys branickii; assembly: GCA_004027595.1. Lineage (NCBI taxonomy): Eukaryota > Metazoa > Chordata > Mammalia > Rodentia > Dinomyidae > Dinomys > Dinomys branickii. The sequence continues at coordinate 14,970 of PVLD010026836.1, forward strand.
AAAAGTACTATATTGAGACATACATACCATTCCCGCTTGCGTGTACTGAACAATCATGATTCACTAGCAGTGTGGTGGAGTTAGTGGAGTTACTACTTGACTGTAAGGAATTTGAAGAGCTGGATACTCCTTGGTTTACAGTCTGCTTCTTTAAACCATTAGTAGCAGTTTTACGCCAGTCTACAGCAGAATAAGCATTACAGAAAAACAGAGCAGTATGTTGAAGCTCAAATGCAAGAGACAGATTACAGTGTAATAAGTTCTAGTAACTGATTTCTCACTTCACGATCTTACAGAGAAGTCACACATTTCATACATATTGGTTCTTCAAATGATTGCCTGCTTCAAAGTAACCTGTATTCTTCTAAAACTAAAAGCCAAGATAATTTGATTGTGTTTATAAATATCCACTGAATCAGGCAGTAGTAATTCAGAGTCTCCAGCAGTCCTAAGAAGAATACAAATCAATTGTGTTGTAATATCTGACATTCTTGAATCCATACAAATAACTGACCTCTGTATATTCCCTTTTCTGAGTACAGAGTCTGGGGCCCCCAGATATTGCAAAAGTTGTATTCATCCAAAAGGAATCCAGCTTTTTCAACTAGTACTTCCTTTTTCATATTTTCTTAAAAATGAGCTATTTGCTCTACTACCCAACAAGGGATAGGTGAAAATCACTTCAAAATAACTCAGTGGGTGTCACAGTTTATATATAACATCTGGCCAGCTAACAAATCAAGCAATGGACAACCAGAACCTGTAGAGGAAGGGTTGAGTCAAGCTCTAAAAAGTTATTAAGGAAAATATTAAACAGTTACTTAGGGGAAGGCCAGGTGTAGGGGTGCATGCCTGTAATCCCAGCACTCGGGAGGCTGAGACAGGAGGGTCATTGCTAGTTCGAGACCAGCCTGGGCTACAAAGTGAGCTCAAAGCCAGCCTGGACTGCATAGCGAGACCCTGTCTCAAAAAGACAAAAAAAATTACTTAAGGGAAATAAAAAACATGAGTTAAATAAGAAAGAAACTCTAAATTAGATTTCACTGTTGCTTCATTCAAGAGGCAGCCAGCCCACTAATTCTATTGCTCACAAAATTCTCAAATATAAACCATGGTTTTTAATTCAGTAGGTTTTGTTTCTCCTAAAGTTTCTCACAACCGGGGCTGGGGATATAGCTCAGTGGAATAAGCGCTTGCCTAGCAAGCACAGGGTCCTGAGTTCGATCCCCAGTACCACAAAAAAAAAAAAAAAAATAGAATGTCAAGTTTCTCACAGCCATGATTTTCTACTGTGTGGGTTCTATTTCCTGATTTTCAGATCCAGTCACCTCTTGGAAATGACTGCTTTGGCTCTCAATTTATACTTCTTTTCTCTGAGATTTAAGAGGAGGAGAAACAGTAAATCTTTACCAGAATTTTCAGCCAGCCGTAACTTTCCACAACACAGGTACCGCCTCCATTGCTTCCTGACATTCTCTTTTGCTACACAGTAGAAGATGAATATGAAAAATCCTAAAGGGAGAGAAAAGAACCATAATAAAATGAATTTCAAATTAAGATCTGAATGTCATATGCTAATTTTGCATAGAAAATAAGATCTTTGGCAGCTACAGGTAGAGTGAAATTTTGCAAATTGAAGTTTTCTATGGAAAAGCATCCAGGGGATGCTCTCCCTTTTATTTTTTTTTAAATAAAGAATATTTTTAAAAAAGGAATGATAACTTTACATTTTTTAAACTAAATTGACTCTCTTCCCATATCCGATCCTTGGCCCTTCCCTGTCTTCCATCTACCTAGGAACTCAACCATGACCTTGACTCCTATCTCTCTCTCCCTCTGGATTCATAATCCATTTCCAAGTTCTGTTACATGTCATCTTTTCTGGTTTCACATCCCTCTCTCCTGCTGTCCTTCACTCTGCTGGGCTTCTTGCTTGGGCCTTGCCCTACATGCAGCAAGCCTGAGGGTTGCAGTAATGTGGGCAAATCTACTACCTCCCTTGGACCTGCTTAAGGAAATTCTCCTCTGATGTCCTGGCAAAGACAGCCATCTGAATACTTGAAGGGGCCCTTGGACTCCATCTCCTGCCCATCCCATAACTAGGGATGCATAACCATCCCTAGTTATGCAGTCTGGGGTTTCCCATACACCCCTGTCTCAGCTGTTCCCCAAGGCTTTTGCCAATACTTGCTCAATATATGGATGAATTCTGAGCTTTCTCTCTCTCTTCCCTCAATACTTCATCTAGCTACTCTTTTTGTTTTTTCAGTACTGGGGACTGAAATCAGGTCACTGCACTGAACTATATCCACAGCCTTTTTAAATTTTGAGACAAGGTCTCATTAAGTCACTAAGTTGCCAAGACAGGGCTTGAACTTGCTACCTTCCTGCCTCACCTGCCCAGAGTGCTGGAATTATAGGGATGTACTGTCATATCCAGCTGTCTATTTTACATTTTTCATTTTAAAATACTAGACTTGTACACATATTCCCCCTTAAGACTCATGTGTAAATATTGCACACCTGTTCCCAAATGCCACTCTGGGAGGCCACCCTTGGTTGCATTAGGGGAGAGACAACACAGTCAAATCAGAATCAGAATCAGAATCAATCAGTCAATCAATCTGTCTTCTGTAATCAACTCAAAAGCATTGTTAATTAGGTATAGAAAAAGTACTCATTCATATTCTAATGAGAAGATATTCTGGGGAAATGAAGAAAAAGAAGCAGGTTTGCTTTCCACATTAAACATACCAAGGTAGGTACTTAGCTTTCATGTTACTTACTAGTGTAATTTGGATATATTTTTTCTCTTAAACTGCCCATTTTAGTGTACCACCATTGACAAAACTTTTCTCAGAACTCTTACAAATAATTTGCTTGGGGGGTTGTATTTAATACTATATAGTGCAACACCAACAATATACTAATTCAGGAACTTGCACATTACAGGTAAAAATGAACAACAATATATAACCAACAAGCGTATTTCTGAGCCCGCTTCTCTGGTATCAAACAAATAAAAAAACCAATGACGAAATTAGGTATTTGAATTTCTCCTCAGGGTGGGATTTCTTTGAGAATCATCAAAATGGCTGATGGAACTAATGGTGGGGAACATGATGGGAGCTAAAAGCAGTAAGAAAACAAGCAGAGCACATTGGCCTCCCAAATGAGGATGCGGAGTCAAAGCAAGCCAAGGGACAGTGAATTATTGTTCATTAATTAATATAAACCTATTGTTCATTAAAATAAACATATTAGCCTTGCTGGGCTTTTAATGCTAAAGCACTTCCATTAAAAATTAACACCAGATAAGCCTTCTATAACACTGCTGTTTAGCAAATTCCTTGCTTTTTTAAGGGATGAAACTAGCATATGAGGGATTCAAAATGAGGTAGCTGGGCTTTGGGTGACATACAGAACCTGGCCACCCCTGCTACCAGGCCAGCTCTGCAACTTGTAAGGTTTAACCCCTGAGACAGATTGCTGCCACTTGGATCTGGTTATTGCCTTTTCATTTATCATAGTCTCCAAGGCAAACACTGGTGAGAGTCATGACCCCTCACAGGGAAAATTATGGTATGTGCGTTTTACTATATGGAGGATCTACTGTAAGAAATTAGCTTAAAAAATAAAAAGAAGGAACCAAGTGAAGGAAGACTAATTGGCTCTCTCTTAGAAAGAGTTCCCGGTAGGTTCCCCTCATGACAGTTTCTCTGATAAGATAATGATGGATAAAGAGAGAGAGAAAGAGAAAAAAGCACTGGTTTTTTGAATTTAGTGAATACTATTCTTCCAAGAATCTCCCAGCCCTAGTTCTCTGCAATAAATCTGTTCTGCAACAAATATATCCTAATCCGGTAGATAAGCCACTTTGTAGAGCTTACCTTGTAAGGTGTTAAAGATGGCAAAGAGATACATAAAGGTGACATTAACTGGTCCCCAGGCAAAGAAGGCAAAGCCCCAAGTAATTCCCAGTAAAAATGTAAGGCCAGCAATACTCCTGAGGTCTTGAATACTAGTTTTTCGCTGGGCTCCCAACTGCTTCTTCTTTTTAATTCGACAGAGCTGAACCAGGACGACAATGAACATGCTGACATTCAGCAAAAATATCACACAGAAATATCCCACAACTGTAATATAGAATACTGCATTGCTGTTGATCCAGCAGCTGGAATTTGGAGGGAAGAAAAATAGGGGAAAACATATTACAATAATGAAATAATGTTCCAAAGAATATACTGAATCTATAACATTTTACTGAAACATTTTCTGCAAGTACAAGAGAAAGAAAATGAAAAAACCAAATTTCTATAGGGGAAAGAATCTAAAGTTTATTGTAGAACATTTAATGATTACAAATTTTTTTTGTCTTTTTGAGACAGGTCTCTCTATGCAGTTCAGGCTGGCCTTGAGCTCACTTTGTAGCCCAGACTGTCCTTGAACTCACAATGATCATCCTGCCTCAGCCTCCCGAGTGCTGGGATTACAGGTGTGTGCCACTGTGCCCAGCAATTACAAATATTTTCAAAATATATTTTTAAACAGTCAGGACTTTACCCTTGTAAATCCTAGTAAATCTATTCTGTGTTTTATTAATATAATAAACATAATCCTCCCTAATTCATGTTCTTCCTCAAAATAGTTCCTCATAATTTGTCACTTGAATTATAGTGTCACTTCCAACTAGCTTATCTCATTACATATGATGGTGAAGACTGTTGTCAAATATGACCAGTTTTATTAAGATAAGAGCTGAAGTCAAAACGCTGATTAGATCCTCTCCTTGGAGAATGTGATTTTCCAGTTTGCTTAACATCCTCGGAGTAGGACAGATGGGGAGTGTTTTGTACTCACAAGTCATCTGGTGAGCCATTGGGGAACTTCCCATAGGATCCAAGCCCATAATTGTCTAGGGATATAGTCAGGACAATGGTAACAACCACAGCTGGTACCCCTGGAAGATGGGAAACATTGGTCACACATACTTCTGACAACTGAAGTTAGCAAAAAGAAAGACCAGAGATCATTTCATTTTCTTCTGTGGCTTGGTAGAGACCGGCTACCTATTCACTAAACCAGTTATTTTTCTTCTTTGGCATACGGCTGGAGGACATACCATACCACTAAGTTATGGCCAGTAGGATACAGGCTGAAATGATTGATTCACTCCAGGTCTGTCCCATAGAAACTTACTGCAAGATACTCTGTTCTCTCTTCATGCCCAAATTCAGAGCTACTTTGAAAGCTCATCTTGAGGCAGTCTTCATCAATTTGGACCCTTGAATACATACAAAAGCAGAGATTCCTCCATGCCCTCTGACTGGAAGGTATATGAGTAAGAAATAATCTATTGAGACTTGAAGTCAGACTGAAGGATTTTCTGTTAGGGCAGCTAGTGTTACTTAAGCAACTCCTGATAAATGGTTCATTATGAAACCAAAAGTCCTCAATTGATTATTTGGAACCTGATGGATGAACTTGCCTTTCCTGGTTAATTTCGGGATAGTGACTACCACTATGCTGGCATTCTCAAGGGTCAACAGCTATTTCCACTTAGAGGAGACATGGGTTTTTTTCTGATTATTTGTTTTTGTTTATTTGTGAGGGTGAATATTGTACTTTTTGTTTTGTGTTGTCCCTGTTTTTGCTGTTTCATCCCTTCCTTCCCATCTGTCTTCAGTTTTCTGAAGCTTGGGTAAACTTCCTCTGCCCTTCAGCCTTGTTTCTAATATCTTCTTTTTTTATTTATCTATTTTGTCCTTTTCTCCCTTTTAATTTTCTCACCTTAGGGTAAAACTTCTCTATTGAGTGGATATTTGCTATATGTAATTTTATGATTTGTCTTAGATTTTGTCATATAATGATAAATCTTATAATACATATGGTTAAAAGTAGCAAATTATTAGTTATCACAATTTGTCAATTTCTAGTCTGTGTTTGATGCTACTGCTATTGCTGACTGTACTACTTTAGGCAAGGTGACATAGTAGCTGTTATCAATTGATCTTCCTTATATGTCAATATCTAGAATGTTTGGGGGGATATAAACAATACTACAGTCCAGTACCAAACAACTGGGTGCTAGCCGAAACAGGTTGCAACCTTTCATCCTTAATAAACGTACGAGGCAGGATTCTGGGACAAGCTCAAAGGCCAAGAGCCAGCTACCCCTAGAAGACATCTCTGAAAAGTAGTCATTTTCTAAAGAAGTTTTCATACTAGTAATAAAGCTATCTGCCATAAGCAACTTACAAGCATCAATGGAGAAAACAAACAAAAGAAATTGAAAATGAGAAAGCACAGAAGCAAAATGTAAACCCAGGCCACTAGCTCATCAAGACAAATCCAGGAGGCACTGAGGTGGAAGAAATCAAAGCTACCCAGATGAAAGTTCTGAAATAGTAGCAGCGCAATTAACAAAGAAGATGAATGAGTCTCTAGAAAAACACAAAACAGAAATAGTTACACAGATAATTAAAGAGACAATGACCATAACGAAGGACATGGTTAGTGAATCTAGAATAGATACAGATTGTGGGGAACCAATCAGATTGCTTCAAAGCTCAGGGGCATCTAAGGACACCTGAGAACATGACTCCACTTGCCTAGTGCAGGCACACGGTGGGATACAG
>PVLD010026837.1:0-21603 GCA_004027595.1 Dinomys branickii
TGCTCTTCCTTCTCGCTGTGATTCTAGCGATTGCTCTGCGCCTGCGACACTCCTCCAGCCCAGCTGCCTGGAGCTGTTTTCAGCCTGGTCTCGGCTCTAAGTCTGGATCTGGGATTCACCCCAATTACAGCGAGGGAACAATACCCTATTCCTACAAAATGTGCATTGCCTCACAATCAGCTAAAACGGAGTTTAATTTCCTGAACTTGACTCCGGATGTGGCTCCTCCTCAGGATCTCCTCTGTGAACCTGCTTCTTGGGCGCAAAGTACAAATCATGGAGACACTGGTGTGCCCTTTGGCGCAGATACTATTTTAAAGGTGAGTTTCAATTAAATTCATTTATTTTCACTTGGGATTTCAAAGATTCTGAACAAATGTGATTGGAGTAGGAAGCTCTATTACCTTATTCGTGGTCTCATGAACCAGTTTTGTACAATGTTCTGTCGTAATTATTTTAATCTTATCTAACCAACTCTTAAATACAAGCTGTCTAAAGTGTGAGCTTTATTTGTCCATATTTATGCTGACATTTCTTTTACTTCCTCATCTGTACACTCTTCCCTTCTGAAGCTTTGTCCCTATTGGCACTTTAAGTGCTTCATTTCACTTTCAGGTTGTTCTTAAATTTTTAGTTTTACTTCCTGTAACATTCATAGTGCTTCAGGGCAAAGAGAGTCCTCATCATACTAGTTTGTGGAAACTGGGGTGACATTGTATCTAGGGCCGTGTCATGTTAACAAGAGAGCATGGAAGGACATTATTTATGGTATTACACTGATGTGACGTATGTTAAAAGCTGCATGTCTTAGGATCTCTATTTTTAAAGGATGGGAAGTTGTGAGGTCTGAGGTGTTTGCTATGAAAAGTACATTTTATTTTTATTTTTTATTTTTTGGCGGTACTGGGGATGAAACTCAGGACCCTGCGCTTGCTATGCAGGCGCTTATTCCACTGAGCTATATCCCCAGCCCAGCACATTTTAATAAATGTGAGAAATCACTGTCCTCCATGCATATTAATAAGCTGCTCTTGAGAAAAGTTGCACATTGATAAAAATGTACAACCTACATTTATGTCATTTTCTACAAAATGTTTAAAACTTACTTTGAATTTTAAAACTATATATAATATCTTTATTTTAAAATTTTTCCTGTCAAGGTGTCATTAGGTTAAAATCACTTTTCTCACTTCATGGAGTCTTTTGTGAAATGTCAATTTTTTTCAGCCACGAGGTTTTCTTTATTATCATATACATATCATAACATTAATATCTGTCTCAACAACAGCAACAACAAAATACCACTCACTTGTTCTGTAAGTATCAAGGCTTACTGTCCTGCATAGATCACAAGCTATCCTGCCATCACCATATGGATTCCCACCAAGGGCTGTCACTGTAAAAGTTCTAACTACAAATATTTAAATATGGCAATAAAAAATATAAATAATTCATAATAAACCCAACTCAAACTGTCAGATTAAGATAGTGGCATCTTATTAGATGGAAAATCTGGAATCTTTCTCAAAGATGTTGCAAGTAACAAAAGCTTCTATTTTTCTACACATGACAGCAAATGTAATCTTTATAAATCAATAGACCTTTTTTCAAAGGTATACTCAGAGCTCAGTGTATTTTGTTGGTATTCTTATATACAAATGTAGCTACCACACATACAATAAAAAGATAAAATATTGGCACTATCAACAGTAAGAATTCCAATGTCCTGATTAAACAAACATAGTATGGCTAAGAGGTAAATACAGACACATGCTCAATGGCACATAAAATAAAACTGTTCTAAGGAAGTAAAGAATCAAATATTGATCTGGGTTTATGAAGGTTTTCACTATTTTGGAATTAAATCTGAAGAATAAGCAACGTCATAAAGTAGCACATTAAAGATAGGGCAAAAATATTGGAAATAAAAATACAACTACGTTTACAGGAAATAAAAATGGGGTTGGTGTAGTAACTGGTTAGGGCGCTGAGCGTCGCTGTTCACCAAAGTGGAAAAGAAGCTGTCGCCGAAGCGACTCGACTCTGCTCCTTTCATACCTAACACTGACCGGATAGGCTCCTGGGGACAGCTACCCACCTCAATTCCGCTAGGAAATATGCACCCCTCGGCCTTAGAGAAATAAGGAAACTGCGGGCTGAACCAAGAATAAGAGAAAACCGAGGGAAAAGGAAGCAATGGCGGGGCCCCTGCGGCTCTGGGGCTGCGGAGACCTGCTTCTGTTCTTCATGCTCCTGGGGACACTGAGCGAGCCAGGAAACGGGCAGATCCACTACTCAGTGAGCGAGGAGCTGGACAAAGGGTCCTTCGTGGGCAACATCTCCAAGGACCTGGGGCTGGAGCCCCAGGAGCTGGCGGAGCGCGGAGTCCGCATCATCTCCCGAGGTAGGACGCAGCTTTTCTCTCTGCATCCGCGCAGCGGCAGCTTGGTCACCGCGGGCAGGATAGACCGGGAGGAGCTGTGCGCTCAGAGCGCGCGGTGTCTGGTAAACTTTAACATATTGGTTGAGAATAAAATGAAAATTTATGGAGTAGAAGTGGAAATACTTGATATTAATGATAACTTCCCGCGATTCCGGGATGAAGAGTTGAGAGTAAAAATTAATGAAAATGCGGCTGCAGGAACGCGGTTAGTGCTTCCCTTCGCTCGAGATGCGGATGTGGGTGTGAACTCCCTCCAGAGTTACCAGCTCAACCCCAATCAGCATTTCTCTCTGGATGTGAAGAGTGGATCTGATGGGCAAAAGTACCCGGAGCTGGTGTTAGAAAGGCCCCTGGACCGAGAGAAAGAGGCTATTCACAATCTCCTCCTCACAGCTTTAGACGGCGGAGACCCAATCCTCTCTAGCACCACGCGTATTCGCGTGATGGTCCTCGACGCTAATGACAACGCACCCCTGTTCACTCAATCCGAATACAGAGTGAATGTTCCAGAAAATATAGCTGTGGGCACTCGGCTACTCACACTAACCGCCATGGATGCAGACGAGGGAATAAATGGAAAAGTGACCTACTTTTTTCAAAATGAAGAAGACATAATTTCCAAGACTTTCCAACTTGATTCCAACCTGGGGGAAATCTCAACTGTGCAATCGTTGGACTATGAAGAATCTAGAGTCTACCTCATGGAAGTGGTAGCTCAGGATGGAGGCGCTCTTCTTGCCAGTGCTAATGTGCTGGTCACAGTACAGGATGTGAATGACAATGCTCCGGAAGTGATACTCACCTCTCTGAGCAGTTCTGTTTCTGAAGACTGTCTTCCTGGAACTATAATTGCACTCTTTAGTGTACATGACAGTGATTCTGGAGAGAATGGTGAGATTTCATGTTCTATCCCCGGGAATTTACCCTTCAAATTGGAAAAGTCAGTTGATAATTATTACCACCTATTAACAACCAGAGCCCTGGACAGAGAAGAGATTTCAGATTATAACATCACCATTACTGTCACTGATGGTGGAACCCCACCACTGGCAACAGAAAACCAGATCTCCCTGAAAGTAACAGACATCAACGACAACCCTCCTGCATTCCCTCATGCTTCCTACACCACCTCCATCCCAGAAAACAACCCCAGAGGTATTTCAATTTTTTCTGTGACTGCTCATGACCCAGATTGTGGAGCCAATGCTCAAGTCACTTACTCTCTGGCTGAATATACATTCAAGGGATCACCTTTAAGCTCTTATGTCTCCATTAACTCTGACACTGGTGTCCTGTATGCTCTGCAATCATTTGACTATGAGCAGTTGAGAGACTTGAAGCTACTGGTGACAGCTAGGGACAGTGGGAACCCTCCACTGAGCACCAATGTGTCACTCAACTTGTTTGTGCTGGATCAGAATGACAACATCCCCGAAATTCTGTACCCTACCCTTCCTACTGATGGTTCCACTGGAGTAGAACTGACACCCCGGTCTGCAGAGCCTGGATACCTGGTAACAAAAGTAGTGGCAGTGGACAGAGACTCAGGACAAAATGCCTGGCTGTCCTACCGCCTGCTCAAGGCCACTGAGCCAGGGCTCTTTTCAGTAGGGCTACACACTGGCGAGGTGCGCACAGCAAGGGCCCTGCTGGACAAAGACACACTCAAGCAGAGTCTTGTGGTAGCTGTCCAAGACCATGGTCAGCCCCCTCTCTCAGCCACTGTCACTATTACTGTGGCTGTGGCAGACAGTATTCCAGATGTCCTGGCTGACCTGGGGAGCATCGGGAGCCCCGCTGACCCTGATGATTCAGACCTCACGCTCTATCTGGTGGTGGCAGTAGCCGCAGTCTCCTGTGTTTTCCTGGCCTTTGTCATTGTGCTGCTGGCACTCAAGCTGCGCCACTGGTACATGTCACATCTGCTTCAGACTTCCAGAGGCAGGTTGGCTGGCATGTCCACCTCTCACTTTGTGGGTGTGGATGGGGTGCAGGCTTTCCTGCAGACATATTCCCATGAAGTCTCTCTCACCGCTGACTCTCGGAAAAGCCACCTGATCTTCCCCCAGCCCAACTACGCAGATACGCTCATTAGTGAAGAAAGTTGTGAGAAAAGTGAGCCTGTCCTGATATCTGATAAGATAAATGGAAACAAAGAAGAACCAGGAGTTGTTCAGGTTAGTTTTCTTTTTCAGTAAGAATGACTGTGACATTTTGTTTCCTCATTTTTCTGCCACATTAAATCAATTAATTACATAGAAAATTGTAATTTGCTCTATTTGAAATTAGCTTGGTTTTGTTTGATCATCTATGCTTTTTTCTTGTGTTTGCAAATCTTATTTTGGCCTTAACATTTTCTCGATCTGTGGGTGTCTTAGAAAATCTGGTAACAGTAGTCTTAAATAAAACAAATAAAACACATGCCTTAAAAATGATAAACATAATAAGTTTATTCAAAGATTTTAATTTGGAAGCTATCCTGCCAATCGAAGAGCTGGTCCATTAATGCAAATAGTTAAATGTGTTGTTCCTTTTTGAATATGTATTTGCCTAGACACCAATCGTGAATATGTTTTAGAAAGAATATTGTGCAAGATCTATAGTATATCTGAAGTTTACATAAGAAAATTACAGTACTTGCATAAATCAATAGAAGAGTACAGAAAACCTCTGCACAATGAATATCAGAAATGTAGATTCAATTTATAGTGGTAATAATGTCTGTAGCATTTCAAACTCTCAAAACTTTGGATTAATCCATGTGATTCATGGGTATGTGTATTTGTGGAGAGAAAAAAATCAGTAAGAAGAAACCTTAGAATTGTGCTTTATTTTGTGTTGTAGGTGAAAGTCTCCAAAAAGTTAGATACTACTACACTTGACCAATATAAAAGTTCCAACCACTTGGCATCTGCTGGTTACAGGTAGCTCCTTCACTTATCAGGTCAATATCTACTAAAATGGTTACATTTAGATAGATGTTACATTTTGGAAAGTGTTAGTGTATTTTATTTTGTTATAGAGGCTAAGGTTTGTGCTTGAAAAAATCAGTGCAACTTAAGAGTGGCTTGAAACTTTACAATTCACTTCATAAGAGTGTGTTCATCTTCAGCGACAGACTTAATGAAATGTTGGTCTTATGAGTCTCAAATTCCAGGAGCATGGACTGTGTAAGGAAATATCTACTTGATTCTTTTTCTGTGTCTGATTTGATGAAGGTGATTTTCAGATGTTTCTCATTAAAAGATTTTTAATCTTTCAAATTTTGTGCCTTCAATGCTCTGAACATCAGCTGCAAATTATGAATAGGGCAAAATGACAATGGGATACTTTTAGTGAAACTATAGGAGAGGTTAACCACATGGAAGTTTCATTGATATCATTAACACATTTAGAAACCTAGGACTACTTGGTTTTTACTTTTAAATGTTTATTTAAAGGACATCAAATTATATGTATATATGGAGTAGTCTGGCCTTGTAAAATGTGCAGGTTCACTGAATAGCTGCTATATCCAAATAGTACCAAGAGAAGCTGTGGATTGTAGATGTTGACATCATTCATGTCTATATGAAAACTCACTTCATTATTTTTTAAAGAATGGGTTATAGTTTTGTGTATGTGTTGTGTTAATTTGTAGAGGGTAACGAAAAAATATCTTTCAAACCTCTAAAAACTACTCTGGAGTTTACATTATAAAATGCTTCCTCACACAATATCAATATATATTTACACATAGCATATACTCTTAAATGATAAATCTTTGGTTTCATATATGATATGAAAAGATAACTTTCCTGTATTAATTGAAATGTTCATACAATAGTGGAAATATTCTTTGCTTGGGTATGTTTTAGAGTAGTCTTTAGTTCATAATGTTTTTATGTTTGTATAAAGATGCCAGTGAATAGCTGTCTGGAATCCTGGATACAATGAACAGTTTAAGATGTGTAAATACATTTCCACTATTAAGTGATTCCATGTTGCTATGTACATACCAAGTTTTAGAATAATAATATATGGTGTAATTAAAAATACTTTATTTATGGAGATCTTCCAGTTTGAAGTGGTTTTAAAACTATAAAACACCTGTCAAGAAAATTAATGTGCTTGGGGCTGGGGATATAGCTCAGTAGCATAAGCTCCTGCCTAGCAAGCACAAAATCCTGAGTTCAATCCCTGTACCGCAAAAAAAAAAAAAAAAAAATTAATGTGCTTATTCACAAAGGAACAGAGTCAATAAAAAATGTTTAGAATGATTATATAGTAACCTGAGGACCAAGAAAAAGTAGACAACATAAATTCCTTTCCTTGGAACATGTAATTGTAAGAACTCATACTTCGCTCCTCAAATCCAAATAACTCACCATGGTTATCTTACTTGGGAAGAAACAGTACAGTTGGGGACAATGGTCATGTAGTGTTGAAAAATTCACTTGTGAAATAATTTTTCAGTCATACTCATTTAATTTAAAATAGACGAAACTTAGCTTCCTTAGCTTGTAAGCTAAGGAAGAGAGTATCTTGCTTCTTACTATACTTCTACTTTATAGAAGCGTCAGTCTCCTTGCTTGGCTATCAATTCTTTTGTGGGGAGAAAGACAATATAATATTTTCAAAAATTAAACATATGCTAAAACTAAGGGCTATGAGATTTATAGATTTTACAAATTAGGAGAAAAAGAAATAAAGTGAAATGACAATGTGCATAAGCTGATGTTTCAAGAGTTTTATACTATATCTTATGCAGTCACCAACAGTTTCATGTGTAGACTTTTCTATATATTACAGTCAGTTCTTATTTTTTACTAAGATAAACAGGGAAGATGTTATTATGAATATTTTATGAAAATGGAAACTAAGAACAATGATGTCAATAAACATTTCGAGCAAGGTTATAGCTCTGCTTTCTGACGAGTAAAAAATTATTGAGTTGGGTGGGTTAATTTCAAGTACAAACAAATGATAGCCAGCCTGAAAATAAAGTCATTATTCAAAATGTTAAAAAAAATCCTGTGAAATGGGAAGATGTACTTTAGTGTCAGCCGTGAGTAGATGATAGAATTTTCTTCCAGCTACCTCCTTGTTTAGAGCTTAGTCACCACTACTGCAGTTCTGCAGCCGAGGCGCGGGATGCCGCTGTTGGCTAGCGCTTCCTTACCCATTGGCATTAGCAGATGATCGCTGACTAGGGTCGGAAACAGCGCACTCGCTCTCTCCGACTGCCTGCACCAGAGTTCTTAGAGAACCCACTGCTCAAACAAAACGAAGGGTCACTCCTGCTGAGAGAACTCTTGAGATCCCCTGTCTCCTCCGGATCTGAAGACAGAGGGGTGAGAAACCGCTCCAGATCGAAGGTCCAGGCAGGACTAAACGACCTTCTCATTTCCTACTTTGTTGTGCCGCGCGCTATGCAGCAGATCACTGCGTCATTCCTGAAGAGTTGGCCAGGGGCTCAGTGATGAGAAACCTTGCCAAGGATTTGGGGGTTGGTGTGCGAAATTTACCTATTCAGAACTTGCGAGTTAGTGTAGAGAAACAATTCCCTAATGTGGACCGAGAACGCGGACTGACTTCTGAGTGACCATATGACCGAGAGCAGATTTGTGGCAAGAAGTCGACATGTGTTCTTGAATTCGAAATGGCTGCTGAAAAGGTTTTAAGCTTTTTTCATATCATCGATAACCCACCGAACTTTAGTGGAAATATTACTGAGATGGAAATCAGAGAACTGGCACTGTGTGGAGCCACCTTTGCCCTGGAATCCGTGCAACCTACTGATGTAGGTATCACTTCACAGCAACAGTACTGCTTCTTCCCTGACCCACCTTTCTCTTTGCTTCAAAAGAAGAACCTAGATGGCAGCAGTTATCCAGAGTTAGTATTAAAGGCCCTCCTGGACAGGGAAGAGCAGTCCAGCCATAAACTGGTCCTCACGGCTGTGGGCCGGGGTGAACTGGCTAGAAGCTACACCACCTAAATCAAAGTAATCATCACAGATGGAAATGATAAGCCACCAGTTTCACCCAGGATTTGTACAGGATCAGTCTTCAAAAAACCTACCCACACACTCCTCGGTACTCATAGTGATAGTTGGTGATCCAGATGAGGGCATCAGTGCCCAGATCACCTACTTCTTCATTAGTACTTGTAACACAGTGGGACAGCTGTTCCAATTGGACAATAAAACAGGGGAACCCACCATTGGTGGAGAGTTGGACTTTGGAGAAAAGAGAGAGCTACACATTTGGAAGTCACACTGGACCTTGTACAATACCAGTAGATATTTTAGATGAAAATGACGATGCCAGAGATTACCCTGGCTTCTGAATCTCAATTTATACCAGAAATGCTGAGTTAGGGACTACTATTCCTCCGATCAAAACACATCATCCCACATTCTGGATTTAATGGGGAAATCTTATGTCAACTAAAAAGGAAGTCCCCATTTAACAAAGTTTAAGATACAAAACACACATACAAGCTGATGACAGATGGACCCCTGGACTGAGTGCAGATCCCAGAGTATAATGTCATTATCACAGCCGACAAAGGCAATCTGCCCTCTCCTCCAGCATAATGTCCTCATCCCTGAAATCAGCAACACACCTGTTTTCCACCAAGCAGCCTATGAGGTCCAGATTGCCAAGAACAACCTTCCTGGGGTCTCCATTGCTCAGGTCAGTGCCTGGGACCCTAACTCGAGACCCAAACGGCCATATCTCCTACTCCATAGTGGCCTGGAGCCTAGAGTGCTGCTGTCATATGTGTCCGTGGGCACATAGAGTGGGGTGATGTTCGCGCAGACAGCCTTCAAACTCACTCTACCAGCCCAAGACCAGAGCTCGCCCATGCTCAGTGCCAATGTGAGCCTGCGCATGCTGGTGAAAGACCACACTGACAATGCACCACGGATGCTGTACCCCGCCCTGGGGCCCAACGGCTTGGCGCTATTGGATACGGTACTATGTGCTGCAGAGCCCAGCTACCTGGTCACCAAGGTGGTGGCAGTGGACACTGACTCGGGACACAATGCCTGGCTGTCCTGTCCGTGCTGCAGACCAGCGATCCTGGGCTCTTCAGCCTAGGGCTGCACACTGACAGGGTGCATACGGTGCATACCTTGAGCAACAGATGCAGGTGCCACTACTTGTTGGTCTCAGCCCAAAGTGGAGGTCAGCTTCCTCTTTCAGCCACCACCACGCCACATTGCACCTGATCTTTCCTGATAGCTTGTAAGAGGTTCTGCCCAACTTTAACAGTCATCCTGCAGGGATAAGGCCGATCTGCAGTATTGGCATTGGGCTCTATCTCTGTCCTGTTCTTGCTTGGTATGGTTCCAGCTATTTCCCTTCTTTGCCTTTGACCCTCCTCCAACCCCGTGCCTGAGGACTGCTTTCAGCCTGGTCTGCACTCCAAGCCTGTAGCCGGGGTTCTCCCCAACTATTGCAAAGAAACTTTGCCTCATTTCTACAATCTATATGCAGCTTCACATTCCTCAAAGAAAGAGTTTAAATTCCTAAATATAGTGTCCACAAATACTCAACCACAAGATCTTCAATGTGATAAAGACTCACCTTGAAAGTGCCAGCAAGGACATTCCAAACATTATCTCTCAGTTAACTTGCAACTGGTGCATTTCTTTAAATCTTTTTTCCAAAAATATAATTAGGTCTCATTTTATTAACTTAGAGATAAAAGATGTAGAGATAAAATATGTCTTCATTTCACTGTGTTTTAGAGTATTATTCTGGGAATAGAGTGTAGGACTAGGAATCATTTGTAAACTTAACTATAATTATCATTCTTTCATAGAAAGTCTCCCTGTGGTCTTGAAATTTTTGTTAATCCTAAAACAATATCACTGTAAACATCTTTTGTGCAGTAGTGTCTCACTGTCATTGAGATATTATCTCTCTTGAATTAAACACTACTCTATGCAAAATGATTTACTTCCTTTCAGTGCAATCAATCCCAAAATATACTATATACAATATATAATAAACATTAAACATTAACCTATATATTTTCACTTCCTTTGCATATTTTTTAAAGTGTACACAAAGGTTGCCTATGTCAGGACAGTTCTTAATGTATTAATAAAAATAGTGGCTTCTAAAAATGGCAACCTGTAACTGGCACTAGAGTACCTTGGTTCAGAATGTGATTGTGATTATTTGTCCCCTTATTAAAAATGAGAAAAATATAATTTATGGGCTGTAACAATTCAAAAGTTACAGAAAGCTAAGATTATTTCTGCTCTCTAATATCTTACATTCTCACAAAATAAGTGGCAAATTTCAGGAAACGTTTAAAATTATTTAAAATCAAATATTTTATTCTTCTAATTGTTTCACTGTCTTGGGAAGAGAACTATGAATGTCATTTCTCCATATTTAACAGAAGTAAAACCCTCCCTGAGAATCTCACAAAACAGTGCAGTATTAAATCAGGACTCTAAGTGTCGCTATTCACTAACCCGGGCACAAAAATCAATAGGAACTTGAGTCACCTCCTCCAACCACAAAGCAGGTCAGACACCAATACTGCGCAGAAATTCCGACCTGAAATGGGTTACAACTGGTCTTTGCTTATTTAGGAACCTTGACTTCTAATTCTGAGGAGCACAGAGTGTTGCGGACCTGTTCTTTTTACTCTTAATCCCAGGGAAATACACAAGAAAACAGTCATGGCGGCTCTGCAGAGGTGCCTGCGCCGCTGCGAGCTGCTGCTGTTCTTCATTCTCCTGCAGTCGCTGTGGGGGGCTGAGGGTGGGACTGAGCAGATCCGCTACTCTATTCCAGAGGAGCTAGAGAAAGGTTCCTTCGTGGGCAACATCGCCGAGGACTTGGGACTACAACTCCAGGAGATGGCTGAGCGCGGAGTCCGCATCGTCTCCCGAGGTAGGACGCAGCTTTTCTCTCTGAACCCGCGCAGCGGCAGCTTGGTCACGGCGGGCAGGATAGACAGGGAGGAGCTGTGCGCTCAGAGCGCGCAGTGTCTGGTGACCTTTAACATCCTTGTGGAGGATAAAATGAATCTTTATCCCGTGGAAGTGGAAATAGTGGACATTAATGACAATGCACCCCGATTCTTAAGGGAAGAATTGGAAGTAAAAATTCTCGAAAACACAGCTCTATCCTCTCGTTTTCCACTAATGGAGGTCTATGACCCCGATGTTGGAGTGAACTCTCTTCAGGGATTAAAGCTTAGCGGTAGTAGTCACTTCTCAGTGGATGTGCAAAGCCAAGCGCATGGGGCCAAGTACCCAGAGCTCGTATTGGAGCACACCCTGGACCGGGAGCAAGAAGCCATTCACTCTCTGGTCCTTACCGCCAAGGATGGTGGTGACCCTACCCGTTCAGGTGTAGCTCGAATTCTGGTAACTGTCCTAGATGTGAATGACAATGCTCCAGTGTTCACTCAACCTGTTTACCGAGTAAGTGTTCCTGAAAATCTGCCAGTAGGTACACCAGTGTTAGCTGTAAATGCCACTGACCTGGATGAAGGAGTGCATGCAGAAATAACATACTCCTTTGTGAAGATCACAGAAAAAATTTCACAGATATTCTGTTTGAATGCTTTGACTGGAGAAATTTCAACTTCTTCAACTCTAGACTATGAAGACTTCAGGTTTTATGAGCTGGATGTGGAAGCCCGGGATGGGCCAGGTCTTCAAGACAGAGCAAAAGCCCTAATAACCATCTTGGATGTGAATGATAATGTACCAGAAGTGGTTGTTACATCTGGAAGCAAAACAATTCCTGAAAATGCTCCGCCAGGAACAGTAATTGCTCTTTTGCAAGTGTATGATCGAGACTCTGGACCGAATGGCATGGTGCTGTGTTCCATCTCAAGAAGTCTCCCATTCAAATTGGAGAAATCAGTAGACAATTATTATCGATTAATGACAAGTGCAGCTCTAGATCGGGAACAGGTGTCCTTGTACAACATCACAGTGACAGCTACAGACAAAGGAACACCACCTCTGTCTACAGAAAAACTCATTTCCCTAAGTGTGGCAGACACTAATGACAATCCACCTATGTTCTCCCACTCATCCTATTCTGTCTATGTCCCTGAGAACAACCCTAGAGGTGCCTCCATCTTCTCTGTGAATGCAGTAGACCTTGACAGTGAGGAAAATGCTCAAGTCACTTACTTCCTGGCTGAGGACACTCTCCAGGGTGTACCTTTGTCTTCCTACCTCTCCATTAACTCCAACACTGGTGTCTTGTATGCACTTCGCTCTTTTGACTATGAGCAGTTTAGAGACCTGCAGTTACTTGTGACAGCCAAAGATAGTGGGAACCCACCACTCAGCAGCAATGTGACCGTGAGCCTATTTGTGCTGGATCAGAATGATAATACACCTGAGATCCTGTACCCCACTCCCCCCACAGATGGGTCTACTGGGGTGGAGCTAGCACCCCGCTCTGCTGAGCCTGGATACCTTGTGACCAAAGTGGTGGCAATAGACAGAGACTCTGGTCAGAATGCCTGGCTCTCCTACCGCCTCCTCAAGGCTAGTGAACCAGGACTTTTCTCTGTGGGGCTGCACACAGGTGAAGTGCACACAGCAAGAGCCCTGCTGGACAGAGACACACTGAAGCAGAGCCTTGTGATAGCTGTGCAGGATCATGGTCAGCCCCCTCTCTTGGTCACTGTCACACTCACTGTGGTGGTGGCCAACAGCATCCCAGATGTTCTGGCTGACTTGAGCAGTTTTGAGCCTCCGCATGACTCAGATGCCTCAGGCCTCACATTCTACCTGGTGGTGGCAGTGGTCACTGTTTCCTGCATCTTCTTCACCTTTGTTGTGGGGCTGCTGGTTCTCAGACTGAAGCACTGGCACAAGTCAAGCTTGATGAAGTCTACAAATGGGGGTTTGTCCAGTGTTCCCATCTCACATTTTGTGGGCTTGGATGGGGTGCAGGCTTTTCTGCAGACCTATTCCCATGAAGTCTCCCTTACCTCAGACTCACGGAAGAGCCATCTGATCTTCCCGCAGGCCAACTATGCCCACACACTCATCAGCCAGGAAGGCTGTGAGAAAAATGAGCCTCTTTTGATACAGGAAGGGTCTGGGTTTTGTAAGGAAGAAGACTCCCTTGTTCAGGTAAGATTATTGCTGTTATTGTTTTTTTTTAAACAAGAGATTGTAAAATTCTCTTTGATCAGTACTGTTTTCTTAATCTTTCACTGTGACTCATATAATTCTGATTTTTCACATCAACAGAATTCTTCTAAATCTTAGTTCTCTCAAATTTTATTGAAAAATACCAGTCTGTGTTCTTTTCTTTTACTTTTTTTTTTTGAGACAATGTTTCACTCTATAATTCAGGCTGGCCTTGCACTTACTAGGTATTCCAGGTTGGCCTTAGACTCATGGTGATACTTCTGCCTCAGCCTCTTGAGTGTTGAGATTACAGGCATGCGCCACCACACTCCGCTTAAACTTTTCATTTTTGGAAAACTGTATGTGCAAAAAAAACTGTATGTGCCTTTGACTTCATACATCTTATCTCTTGGGTTTTTTTTCCTATTATGTGACATTTGGGAAACCCTTTTTCTTCTAATTTGAAGAAAACCTGAATTGCCACATATTTTAAATAAGAGAAAGACCTCAGTTTTTCTCAGTGTTTCCTATGTTTGGATGTGTTTCTAAAATGATGGAGATTTGCTTTCTTTACTTTTTAGGAATTAAAAAAAAACTGGAGGGAGGGCTAAGTATGTTGCTCAGTAATGGAGCCTTTAGCTAACATGCATGAAGCCCTGGGTTCTACCCCCAGCACTACATGCAGGTCATGTGTGTGTGCACGCATGCACATAGATACACACACACACACACACACACACACACACACACACAGAGAAAAGTAAGAATCATTGATGCCTGTACAAGGAATACTTGATCTTTGGTGCTAAAAGACCTGAATAACATCTCTAGAACTGTCATTCATTTGGATCAGATTTTCTGACTAAAATTAAAAGACTTGCCTAGTCTATATCACATAACTGTAGGAAAATAAAATAAAACAATTTTATACATTTTTTAAAACTATAAATTGATATAGTGAATAAATACTTGTGGACATCACTATTATTATTAGATTGTTAAATTTAAGTCTTTGTGCTGTGTTTCTACTATAATATTTCCTGCATATTGTGTACTTGGTAATATTTAGTACTGAGAAAAATTTTAATATAAGTTACATAAATTTTAATGTAAGTTCAATAGTGACCACTTACCAGAAATATCTCTAAAATAGAGGACTGACTGGTGAATAAGAGAATAAGGATCAATAGACCTCAAATAAAAATTTAAATAATTTAGCACTTTACACTCAAATATTTAAAGGAAAAGAGATTATCATTTAAAGGAATGATCAGTCTTACTTATATGGCCAAAAGATGCAAACTAAGTTACGGCTTAGTGAACAGAAAGCAGCAAAGATTTTAATTATCAAAGTTGTTCTTAAAAAATGCATTGCTAAGGATATTGGCATTCTTCAAAAGTAAGTTGATATAACTAATGAAATATGGAGGATTCTATAATTTGATGAGTTATTCAACTCAATTACAGCCAACAATTTTTTTCTGATCTTGAGTTAGAGGACTCTATGATTTGATGAGACAGTGGACTGCCCATTTATACATCTTAATGTAAGATGCATACATAGGAAAAACAATTAAGGAGACATACTGAAAATGTCTGAGAACCTCCTTTGTAATCTGACTTAGTCTTCATAAATACAAAATTGAGCTGAGGATAGTGTCACAAACCTATAATCCTAGAACTTTGGGAGACTGATGCAAGAGAATGGTAGATTCAAGCCCAACCTGGGCAATTTAATGACTTAGGGAGATCCAGTTTCAAAATAAAAAAGGCTGGGAATGCAGCTCAGTGTGAAGGCCCTGAGTTCAACCCCTAGTATCACCAAAATGAAATAAAATAAACATAGCTCCGTGATAAAGTACTTGCCTAGACCTATGCACAAGACCCTGGGTTCAACTGCAGCACTTCAGCATGGCATTGAAAAAAACACATCATATTGAATTTCCTAGCATGTCTGAGTCCCTGGGTTTGAACCCTACCAATGCAGAAATATTGAGTTGATGATTTCAAATAAAATGATAAGCATAATATATGCTTTTCTAAGTCAATGAGATATCTATATTTCAGCAATTATTATAGAAGTATGTATTTAATAAATTCCAAATATATATGGCTAACCCAAAGATTTCAACCATGTATTTTGAAAGCTGACTTGTTTGAATAGACTTGTTTGAATATTTGTGGAACAGTTCTTTGATGGTTTTATCAGAATTTAATAGTAAGTTATAATTTTAAATAAATTGAATCTTGACTGTTAATCATATGGTCTACATGGTCTCATATAAATATCATGTTTTACACACTCTGAAGTATGAATGTCATTTTCTATACCCTAGTTTTCAGTGTTTAAGCTATATCATGAAACAGCCATCAGTAGCAAAGATAGTTAACTGGGTTTTATGGCTAGTAGGCTGGTTTGTTGTATTCTTTTACCTGAATTACCTGTGGCCATTTCATTTAGGCAAATAAAACATTTCACTGATGGAAAAATTATCAGATTATACTCACAAAATAGACACTCATTCATTTGGACTGTGCAACTCTTAAATATCCTGGCATACATGGAATATGCTAGGTTCTGACTCACTGAGGCTCTTTGATCTACCCATCATACAGATAACTAATATGACGACAAGCTCCCAAAGATTTTGAGCATATACTAAACTTTGAAACATTTGGGGAAAAATACCAAATTATTGGGTTGTTTTATCGTGTGTGAAGACCATCAATTTCTGATTAAACTTCTGTTTAGGTGATATTTGTCACAGAGGAGTAAAACTCTCTGAGAGAATTACTGGAAAACACATACATCTTCAGAATGAACTACGTAAAACTCCAAACAAATTGCTCTTCAATACAATAAAAAGGTTCCATACAGAAAAGAAAGTAAATAGTTTTCTCAGAAATCAAATAGACTTTCCATAGATATTTTAAATGAAGATGAACAAATGAAGATCAGAATTCTTTCCTGTAACACAGTCATTATACCATACTGTATTTAAAACTATAAAATTATTTCAATTTTATACAATGAGCTTATGTTTTATTAAACTCGATTTTCCGATAGTGATCTATAATATTTGCTTTTATGTTGTGGGATCATTTAGAAAATGAATACTAGAGACAAGGAAGCCATATAGGTATTAAATATAAGTATTCAAATAACTCTTACCTTTTTTACTTACAATGGTACTTTTTGCTTGATGTGCGACAAATTGTGAATCGGTGCGCAAAAGGGTAATTTCAAAAGTTTAAAGCAAAAGAGATTATTAAAATTTGTGTAGAATTATCAAGTAACCACTCGTGAATACAGTTGTGTTCATTTTCTTGAAATGGATTTTTAAAGCATATCAGAGCTATATGAAGTGAAGAGTCTTACATAAATGGATCTTTTGAAGGATGAAATTATTTTCTGTAAAATACAATTATTTTACTTAAGTATGGTGCAGTAACGCAGTAAGGACTCTGAGCGCCGCTGTTCACCAACCAGGGGAATGGTGCGAGAGATCCGTCAGAACCACCGAGTTTTACAGCACAAAGAAGCGGCAGATTGAGACCAGCCCTCTTACAAGCTGCACCAAACTCAGGCTTCTATGCTACTGGATTCTGAGCTTTCCTTCCGAATACAAGGGGGTCCACACAGACACACGCGTTCAGAAGCACATCTAAAGACCGCTCAGTATCTAAGCAAGATCTGCAGGACAGCAATGGCGCCTCGGCAGAGAGGCGGGGACTACAGAGGATTCCTCCTGCTCTCCATCGTCTTGGGGACCTGCTGGGAAGCCTGGGGAGGACAAATTCTCTATTCCGTGCCCGAAGAGACAGACAAAGGATCTTTTGTGGGTAATATCTACAAGGACCTGGGGCTGGATCCCCGGGAGCTGGCAGAGCGCGGAGTCCGCATCGTCTCCAAAGGTAGGACGCAGCTTTTCTCTCTGAATTCGCGTAGCGGCGGCTTGGTCACCGCGGGCAGGATAGACCGGGAGGAGCTGTGCGCCCAGAGCGCGCGATGTCTGGTGAGTTTTAATATTTTGATGGAAGATAAAATGAATCTTTTCCCTGTAGAAGTGGAAATAACGGATGTCAATGATAACGCACCTAGATTCTTCCCGGAAGAAATAACCGTAAAAATAATGGAAAATACAGCTCCTGGGATGCGGTTTCCACTAAATGAGGCTGTAGATCCAGATGCGGGCACCAACTCCCTGCAGGGTTACCAGCTCAGCCCCAATCGGCACTTCTCCCTGGTTGTGCAAAGTGGAACTGATAAAAAAAAGTACCCGGAACTAGTGCTGGAGCAGGTGCTTGACCGGGAAGAAGAGGTGATTCACCATCTGGTCCTCACAGCCTACGATGGTGGGGATCCACCTTTATCTGGCACTGCGCGCATCCAGGTGACAGTGGTGGATGTGAATGATCACACGCCCGTCTTTTCTTTGCCCCAGTACCAAGTGACTGTGCCTGAGAATGTACCAGTAGGCACAAGACTTCTCACAATAAACGCTGTCGACTTGGATGAGGGAGTCAATGGGCAAGTGACATATTCTTTTCGGCAAATAACTCCAAAACTTCTACGAATATTCCATCTCAATTCCCTAACAGGAGAATTATCAACACTAGAAGGCCTGGATTATGAAGAATCCAGTTTCTATGAAGTGGAGGTTCAGGCTCAGGATGGTCCTGGTAGTCTGACAAAAGCGAAAGTACGAATCATAATTTTAGATGTAAATGACAATGCCCCAGAAGTGACTGTGACATCTGTAAGCAATTCAATTCCAGAAGACACACCTCCTGGGACAGTAATTGCTCTTTTCTACCTCCAAGACAGAGATTCTGGAAAGAATGGTGAGGTGACCTGCACTCTTCCAGAAAATCTGCCTTTTAAATTAGAAAGATCAATAGATAATTATTATAGATTGATCACAGCAAAACACCTGGACCGGGAAAAATGCTCCATGTATAATATCACCCTTAAAGCCACAGACGGTGGAACTCCTCCCTTGTCCACAGAAACTCACTTCTCCATGTATGTGGCAGACACCAACGACAACCCACCCATCTTCCCCCAATCTTCTTACTCTGTGTACATCCCTGAGAACAACCCTAGAGGTGCCTCAATCTTCTCAGTAACTGCACATGACCCTGACAGTGAAAAGAATGCCCAGGTCACTTATTCCTTGGGCAATGACATCGTCCAAGGAGCACCAGTGTCTTCCTATGTTTCAATCAACTCTGACACTGGTGTTCTGTATGCACTCCAGTCCTTCGACTATGAACAGTTTCAAAATCTACAAGTAAGAGTGAGTGCACGTGACAGTGGGGATCCACCTCTCAGTAGCAATGTGACATTGAACCTCTTTGTGCTGGACCAGAATGATAATGCACCTGAGATCCTCTACCCCACTACCCCCACTGATGGCTCTACTGGTGTGGAGCTGGCACCTCGATCTGCAGAACCTGGATACCTGGTGACCAAGGTAGTGGCAGTGGACAGAGACTCAGGCCAGAATGCTTGGCTGTCCTATCGCCTGCTCAAAGCCAGTGAACCAGGGCTCTTCTCTGTAGGGCTACACACGGGTGAAGTGTGTACAGCAAGAGCCCTGCTGGACAGAGATGCACTAAAGCAGAGTCTTGTAGTGGCTGTCCAGGACCATGGCCAACCTCCTCTCTCAGCCACTGTCACACTTACTGTAGCAGTGGCTGATAGCATCCCAGATGTCCTGGCTGACTTGGGCAGCATCAAGATTCCCACTGATCCTGAACATTCAGACCTCACTCTCTACCTGGTGGTAGCAGTGGCCACTGTCTCCTGCATCTTCCTTGTCTTTGTCATTGTATTGCTAGCAATCAGACTGAGGCGCTGGTACAAGTCACACTTGCTGCAGGCTGCAGGTACTGGGTTGGGTGATGTGCCTGCCTCACATTTTGTGGGTATGGATGGGGTGCAGGCTTTTCTGCAGACCTATTCCCATGAGATCTCCCTCACTGCTGACTCTGGAAAGAGCCATATTATCTTTCCACAACCCAACTATGTGGATACACTGATCAGCCAAGATAGCTGTGAGAAAAACGATTCTTTGTTAACCTCCATAGATTTCCATGAATGTAAGGGGGAAGGCACAAGTATTCAGGTGAGTTCAATTTTTCCTTTATCTTTACTTCCACAAGAATTAAATTATGAAAAAATTAAACTATGCATAAAATATATATTTGTGAAACAAGTATTTTGAAGATAGAGGTTAACAAAACCTTGAAGAGGTAAATGCCAGTTTACTGGTTAATTTTTGTGGTGATACTTTAGCATGGAAGATTATAATATATTCCTTTAATAAAAGTCTATGGGTATGATTGTGAATAAGTAAGATACCATATTTTTGCACCATCAGTCTATACTTTGAACTTGATTTCTTGTATATTTTATAAGTGAGAATGAATTGTTGAATCTTTATGCACAAGTTTAGCAAGAGTAAGACAACTCATACATTCTCAGGATTCTCTTCAGCAGTGAGATCTTTAAAAGTTTCTTCAAGATTTTTCAAGGAAGCTCTTTTTTTGTTCTTCCTGCATGTACCTCAACTCGGTGGCCCTGTCCTGTACACTGTGTTTGCTTCATTAATTATTTAAAGCATAATCACCTATTAAAGTAAGATAAGGGCCAGGGATATAGCTCAGCAGCAAAGCACCTACCTGGCAAGTGCAAGGTCCTGAGTTAAAGTCCTGGTACCAAAAAATAAAATAGGATAGTACTAGAAAGTTAAATTGATGCCTCAAGAATGAAACATGTCAAGCTTCAGTAAGATCTATATCAAAGACAGGCACAATGTCTAATACCACCTACGGTCACTAGAATAAATAAAATATGTAAAATAAAATCTAATTTCAGGGGTGTTAGCATTTATGAAATACGCAGTTGTGTACTTTAACACAATGCCAGTGTGCTTAGTGGTATATACATGTGAACTATGTCTGTGTGCTCTTCAAGTGGGAGATTGAACATGGGGGCTCTATGAAACAACCATTTCACACACTTAAATCTTGGAACTGTCATCAATTTTATTTATTGGGTCTACTAAAATATTTGGTTAGAAATAACTCAACTTGGGATTGCATACAAGCATATTTATTTGTGTAGTACCTTGGTAAGTCCAATACCTCAAATGATTATCATATGTAACAGGTAGGTGTCAAAATAGTCTTGACTCCTAGGTTCTTTTCAGCATGAATTTAAAGGACCTATTTTAAAAGGTAGTAGTATTTGGTGATATTTGTACAAAAATGACTGAGTAATGAAGTGGGAGAATATTTCACTCATTCTGCAATGTTCACATATATAATCACTTAGGAAGAAGACAATATCACTAACATTTTGTAAGGAAAGTCCAGTGGCAAAAATATGGTCATCAGGTACTTTGAAAAGAAAACGCCCCTAATCAAACTTTGTTAGAGGCTTTAAAATGTTTTCAAACAAAGAAGAGAAATCACCATTAAACTAAAAAAAACTATTAAAAGGAAACTTTCAAAAGAGGATCCTTCCAATTCTGAGATCATCGTGGAATGTAAAATGTACAGGTAGGCACCTGTATGGCAGAGAAAAATATTCCCCTGGTAACTTTAGAGATAGATGTTGTATGTTGTAACCAGAAGAACCTAATATTCTTGAAAGTGGGGTAAAAGCTTTCCTAAGGGTAGGACTTCAAACGTTGTTAAATATATACCTATCAACTTAGGCTGGTTCAGATAGATAAAATTATCCTACCGGTTAAGCTGAAACAGCAGAGGCTGCAGTTTCCTAGTGTGCGCTCTGGGCGCCGCTGTTGGCCAAAGAGGAGAGCTTGGCGCTCGCCTGTCTTGCCTTCTCGCGCAGCCGCACCGCGCTTTCCAGGGCAGCCTTCTCACACTCGCCAGGGCCAGCGCTTCCACCGCTTCCACCGCTTCCACCTGGGCAAAAGAACCTTTTTCTGGACTGGGACTGAAAACTAAAGCCCACTCGGAGCGCCGAATATCTGCGATACAGAGATTATTCGTGGTCCTGCGTCTCCAG
>PVLD010026838.1:0-21600 GCA_004027595.1 Dinomys branickii
AAGCTGCCATGCTGTCTTCAAGTTCTGAAATTCTATCTTCGGTTTCATTTAAACGGTTTTTCATGCTTTCAGCGTTAGTTTTCAAATCCTGGCATTCTCTTTGGACCTGTTTCATTATTGGTAATTCATTCCTAAATTGCTCTTGTAACGTTTCCATTTGTTTCCTATTTTCTTCTAGTCTTTTGTCTATTTCTTGTCTATGTGAATGGAACATTTCTTCCACCATTGTTTTCAGCTCGTTTTTTGTCTGAGAAATCATTGCGGGTATGTGGGTTATTTCTGCTTTAAGCTCTTTCATGGCCTGTTGGAGTTGTTTCATTTCGTATGCAATCGTTTCATAACTTGAAGGTATGTGGCTTCCTGGTTCCCCTGTATCTTCACATTCAAAACTTGTTCTGGGTGGGGTTGAGTTTTGAGACTGCTTTTTGTTCCTCTGTTTTCCCATTTTTGGGTATCAGATTCAAAATGTGTTGCTATAAATTCCACAGGCAGTTCAGCAGGCAAAGGTCTGCTGCAGAGGCTGCTCCAATGATTCCTTCTCTTTGGGAGAATGTCCCTTAAGCTGTCTGCTGAGATTTCCACTTCTACTCCCTACCCCAAGACCTGGCCGGGGCGCATAAACAGCTCACCGCCCCAGGAGTCTTGCAGACAGGCCACTCAGGTGTTCCTCCCTGGGTGGAGCTCCTTCCCCCCTCACAAATCCCGTTGGGGCGCCTAGCTAGCTCTTCCCACCCGGGAGATCCCGCAGTCCTTAAAGCTGCTTTGATGTCACTTGCTGGGCAGAGCTTCTTCCCGATTTAGGAAAAACCAGTTAGAGCGCCCACTTAACTCACCCTGGGATCGTGCAGACAGGAATGCCGTTCAGATGTATCTCCCTGGATGGAGCTTTTTCCCGACTCAGAAATCCCGCCGATCGCAGCTGCTCCAGTTCACGCAGCTCCGGCTGCGGGGGTGGGGTTCTGAGCGGGATCCCGGACCGCTGCCCAGATTGGTGCAGTCTGTCCCAGTAGTGCATTCTCCTGAGTTTCCTCTGCTCCGCTGCCTCCAACAAATCCTGGTTACAGCCGCCTCTGAGCCGATCGGGTTCAGGAGTTGAAGGCGTCCTTCCCTCCGCACTCGCTCTCTCGGCTGTACGCGATTTGAACCGAGCTGCAGCCCAAGCGCAGCACTGATCCCTCAGGAGCCCAGCTCTCAGGATCCGTCCACTTCTCGCTGGCCCTTTAATGCTCAGGCCATGGAGAGCAGCCTGATCAGTTGGAATTTTGCATCCACCAGGGTTGGGTTTATTGAGCAGTCGCTAACTATATGCTAACTATATACAGAGTAACTGTCTCAGCACAGCATAATATGTACTTAAAACCCTAGCCAACTGAAAGCTTTATACTTCTAAACTTAAGGGTTACTTTTAAAAATAAAATAGGCTGCTTGCAGGGAAATAAGCCTTTACCCCTAGAGCATGTAAGATAGCTGACACTATATACCTTTGGTTCTTGAAGACATTTTTTGTTTTGTTTTCCTTTGTTTTTACATTAGGGCCTTGCTATATCATTCTGGCTGGCCTTCAGCTC
Source organism: Dinomys branickii (assembly GCA_004027595.1). NCBI lineage: Eukaryota > Metazoa > Chordata > Mammalia > Rodentia > Dinomyidae > Dinomys > Dinomys branickii. The sequence goes on from PVLD010026838.1 coordinate 1,569, forward strand.
ACTATGTACCTCATGACTGGCTGCGAACTCACAGTAATCCTCCTGCCTTAGCCTCCAATGTGCTGGAATTACAGGCTGTTATGGTTGATATATTGTATCAACTTGGGGAGTCTAGAGGTTTGGGAGATTGTGTGAGAGCTACACAGCTCCTGGGTGGGGTTAGCCTGTTTACAGGGTAAGGGAAGGAAAGAGGCCGCTTGCAGCCATTCCTCCCTTTTGCTGGTTGTTTTCCTGTGCTCTGCTGCCATGAACAATTGCCTTCTGCCATGTGCCACTCTGCCTCAGACCCAGCCAAGTATGGACTGAAACCTCCACAAACTGTAATCTAAATAAACCTTTCCTTCCTTCATTTTGGGAATCGGGTATTTTGTCTCAGCAACGAGAAAAAAGTAACCAAGAAACCAAGACAGGCTGTATGTGTCTGTAGCCAACCATGCTTGGCTACTTGAAGACATTTCTTTACTGAAATCTACAAAACCTAACAGAGAAAGTCCCTCCTTCTAAAGGCAAAGATTCTATATGAATCTATTAAACACAAACATGAAAAAGAAGAAAAAACCCGAAACAAAAATCTGCCTTTGCATCTAACCCCTTGTTCTTTTATTTATTTATTTTGTTTTTTTGAGACAGGGTCTCACTAGTTCAATGCCAGTTCAGGCTGGTATTGAACTCACTAGGTAGCCCAGGCTGGCCTTCTGTTCATGACAATTCTCCTGCCTCTGCCTCCTGAGTGCTGGGATTACAGGTATGTGCCACCATGCCCAGCTTCCTTGTTCTTTATTTAAATTTGGTGGGCCAGGGATATAGCTCAGTGGCCTAAGTGCCTGCCTGGCAAGCGCAAAGTCTTGAGATCAATTCCCAGTACCAAAAAAACATTGAATTTGGCTATTTTTCTAATAAAAAGCCTTTCTCCTCTCTTTTGATTTATCTATAAATATCTTTAATTGCTATTGCTATAAATATGGCTGGGAGAATATAGAGGTTGTAGTTATATGGATGTACTAAATACAGGTATCTTCAAGAAAAAAATGTGTACAGTATATTTATATGGTACATATATGGCCTATATATACATATAGAATACAGTTATCCTATATGAGATATAGATATGCAGTTTGAACTCTTCAAGAAATACTGTACTCATTAGGTCATAATGTATGGTAATGCCTTCCTCCAAAAAACCAATATCATCATTTTATGGCTCACGCTTACTCTTTACTGTATATTATAAGTCTATCTTGACAATGAATAATAAGCATCTCAAAATTTAAGAATGTGTATAAAGCTAGAAAGACTGGGATATCTTACAGAAATCTTGTCCATAAAGCTAAAGTTAAGACTCTGATGTGTTAATGCATTCCTTCTCAAAATTTTCCCCAGCTCTCAATACAGTACCTTATATTTTTGTACTTCTTGCCAAAAGAGTACCGCATTTCCTAATAAATCTCCTTTTAGATTCACAAAACGTTGAAACTGTCTTGCAGTAACTGGATTCAATAATGCTTTACGAAAAGCAATAATTTCACAAGATGAAGATATCCATTTACTTTCCACAGGCTGTCCAAAACAAAGAATACACAACATCAGCTGTGGTTTAATATGTAAAAATAAAGACACTAATTAGGCTAAATTATCAACTTCTGTTTCCTTTAATTTTGGCTGTAGAAATTTGTAGCATGAGTACAATAGAATTTGGCAACTTCTCACTCTCTGTGTTCCTCTCCTTTGTTATCTCCTTTATATTTTTATGGAGTCATTTTATAAAAGAAATATCAAAAAAAGAAAGAACTGACTGGATGATATAGAACACATGACTACACTGTTTAAGAATATAACAGTCATTACAGTTTTGTGACCATGGTGAAAAAGTATTTTTTCGGGCAGAAAATGAGTTCTGTGCTGACATGGAAGAAAGTAATCATAATGTCATGATTATCATTACATTATTATTTTATCATTACATAATTCTCTTGTGTTTTAAAAAGTAAAAGCAATTGAATAATTGAATTTTTCATGTTTTAGAAAAAATATCAATTAATTCTAATTTAAACAGAAAATTTACTGTAGAGCTTTGTTAAAATTCAATCCTGAAGAGATCATGATTTTAGGGAGGACATTTATATTTGTTAATAATAAATTATGATTGATAATTGTAATAAATAATCATTTTAATAGTGAACTTCCTCTGACGATTTATGTGACATAAAATACAGACATATCCATAGTGGTTTAGTAATGTTTAAGGGTATTTTTATCTATACTTTATATCTTCATAATTTTGGAATGTCTCCTTTTTTACTTTGATCATTTAAAATCACATATCCAATCCCTTTTACCCTATCAGATTAAAAAAACATAAGAAATAGATTTTATTGAATTTACCAAGTAGATTTTAATTTTACTGAAGTTATCCAAATTAATTTCAGTGTACAAGCATACAAAGAAGCATCCTTCCAAAGGCAACATTTTAGATGGACTTACAAATTATATTAATGATTAAATTACATGAAAAATATCCATTACTGACAATGCGTAAAATAAATTCCTTGAAACAAATCATATGTGACCATCGATGCACGTGTTTAAGCAAGCTACATGCAGAGTGCCACGGGCATAAAGGTTAGAGTAATCCTGCTCGGGAAGTGAGCCCCTCACAGCAGGGCCTGAGGGTGCTGTCGAGGTGGCGCTGAGAAGGGAGGGCAACTGCAGGCCTCTGGACGAGCACGGTGTCATTACTAAGACAAAGTGCACAGATGTGTATCACTGTTTCAGTGAGGCACATGCCATGCTCTCTACACAAAAACTTAAGACCCTCACCATCTGGTCCTTATTAAAATTATAGCCCTATAAATAGGAACAACTATGGATTAGACTGGGATGTTTATTTAAAATCCACTCAACAAATAATGTTTTAAGACCTGCTTCTTAAGATACTGAAAGTTAGTATTTTAACTAAAACCTGTAATTTAACTAAATAGAAAATAATATAACATATAATGCATAATAATATAAAATATAAGTTCATTCTACTGGTGTTTTAAAATATGACAAAAATTAAACACGAAAAAAGATTCAAGAGGAAAACACAGAAAGGAGCATTCTAACAGTTACATGCTCTGTTAACTTTTAGTTCAGTTTTGTTGTTTTGAGACAGAGTCTCGCTGTGTAGTCCAGGCTGATCTTGAACTCACTATGTAGCTCAGGCTGGCCTCGAGCTCACAGATCCTCCTGCCTCAGCCTCCTGAGTGTAGAGATTATAGGTGTGTGCCAGAACACTTGATTTTATATTTGTCATTTTTCAGCAAGTCATCTAGGTCTAATCTGACATTTTATCATGACTTGAAGGACAATACACTTAAATTTATAGCTCAAGAGGAAGACTAGTTCATCATGTTTGTTAAGAAGCAAAACAGGTAATTACTGTACTAGTGATGTAGAGGTATCTTATAGTTATTTTAATAATTGCCCAAATAATAGTTATTGTAATTCTTTTAAAGCTAAACTGAAATTCTGAATAAATGTAAGATGACTTAACTTGTTTATTCCACCTCATACTACTCATTGTTTTTGTGTAATCCACTGTAAATAATAAGTAAACTAGTATATGCTGGTAAGAACAGCTTGCCTCAATAAATCCATCACAAGCAGAATAAAAATACTTTATTATTGTACTGAAGACCAAATATAGGGCCACATACAGAAAAGTATGATCTATCTATATCTACATCTAGCTCTCTGTATCTCTGGATTTGCAGTCGATAATGATTACTCCACAGTAGGGGATTGGTACATGTACACAACACATTTCAATTCCTTCTGTATCCCCCCATCCATACCCTTTTATTTTTCCAGCATCAGGTTTATTTATTTATAAGCCCTTATAAAGTTAATTATCATATATATATATATATATATATATATATATATATATATAAAGAGAGAGAGAGAGAGAGAGAGAGAGAGGGCTTTTCATGTAAGAGAAACCATGTGACATTTTATCTGGTGTGTGTGCATTACTTCACTAAACATTTATGTCTCAAGGTGTATTCATTTTCCTATAAATAATGCAAATTTATCTTTTTTATGGCAGAGTACTACTCTTTTGTGTACAAATATGATTTTTCTTATCCATTCATGTGTTGATGGACATATAAGCTGTTTCTACATTTTAGCTATTAGGAACTAAGTCATTATAAATATGAGTATGCATACATTGCCGTGGTATGTCTTTAACTTTTTTTGGGAAAATACCTGGAGGGGGAATATCTGGGTTAAATGGAATTTCTACTTTTAATTTTTTGAGGAATCTCCGTACAGATTTTCATAGTGGTTAGAGCAGTTTATAGTCCTGCCCGCAATGGAGAAGGCTTCCTTTCTTACCACAGCTTTGCTAGCATTTGTTATTGGTTGATTTCTTGATGGTGGCCATTGTTTCTGGAGCAAGATGGGATCTCAGTGTTGTTTTAATTTAGATTTCTTACATGGCCAGCAATAGTGAATATTTTTGCATGTATTTATTAGCCTTTGGTATTTCATTTGAGAAGTGCCTACTCATTTCAGATGTTCATTTTTTTATTGGGTCTTTAAATTTGGAGAGTCTAATATTTTTGAATTCTTTATATAGTCTAGGTATTAGTCCTCTGTCTCAGTTTCTGCACAGCAAAAGCAACCACTAACAGAGTGAAGAGGCATCATACAAAATGGGAATAATGTGATATATATTTAAAGATCAATCACACACTTCTAAGGTTGAACAGGTCAAGAAACTCTCAGTTACACTTTCCTCTAGTTTCCACTTACAAGTAAGAATAGTACCAGTCAGTCGGTCTAGCAGGTAGTGTCAACAGTGATGGTTACTGGACAAGAAAGAAAAGGACCCCAAGGAACTTACAGAAGGAAGAATATAACAGTTACTTGCCTTCCAGACCCCAATTTTCCCTTCATGCTTCTGTAGTAAAAGCTCCTCTGCTATGTCTTTCATCTGTATCTAAAAGCAAAACCAATAATTTTACTCTATTATTCATATTGTCCAAAGTTTTGACATAATTTGCTAATAACTCAAAAACTTAGGTAAAGCTGAGCATGGTGGCACCACCACCACCACCACCCCCACCCCCCTGTAATCCCAGCACTCAGGAAGCTGAGGTAGGAGGATTGCTTAGAAGGCAGCCTGGGCTACAAAGTGAGTTCAAGGTCAGCCTGAACTCAAACAGGCAAAATGAAAAACAAAAAAATACACAAAAATCTGAAGTAAAGGTTAAGCTGGGTAAGAGAGTGAGCTGGTCAGGAAGCAGAGGATCAGACAGAGAAGTGCAACCCCACAGTCACAGTTCTGGGCATCATGCATCCTTAAAACATAGTTTCCTCATCTGCAAATACAGACAACATCTAATCATATTGGCCTAAATGTGAATGATTTTTTCACTCTGGACTCACACAAGAATTGAAACTAGAGAGGTAATTATGGGTCAGATTTTTGTGCTATTTTCTAGCCATATACTTTTCTGCAACTAATTTAAGAAGGGACCAAAGCTTACTATGAACACACAGGGAAATACAGTAAGATAGTCTAGCCTCCATATCTCTGGGCTCAACCAAACTTGGAAGAAAATATGTGGGGAGAAACATCTGTGTCTGTACTGAACACAAACAAACTTTTTTCTTATCTTCATTCCTCAAACAGTACAGTATAACAATTTACATAGCATTTACATTACATTAGGATTTTATACATAGTCTAGAGATGATCATAAAATACATGGGACGATATGTGTAGGTTAGATGTAAACATGATGTAATTTTAAATGAGGAACTTGAACATATTTTTTATGTATCAGTCCTCCATGGATGCTTAGAAAGAACTATTTCTTAGGGTTACTGCCTACAGATAATATTTTCCCTTTATGGGGAACTGCTCATGCCAAATATATGCTATGTGTCTCTATCTCCCTGCGCACAGCAGATGGATCCAGGAGCTAATCTAGAGATCATTGGGGCTGAGGGTCTTTTGGGCTGCGTCTTTTTTCCCCTTTTTCTTGTGGTGCTGGTGCTGGGATTTGAAGCCAAGCTTCACATATGCTAGGCAAGCCCTCGACCACTGAGCTACATTCTCAGAACTGAGCCATTTGATAGCCACAGCCCAGAGAAAGTATCTGACCTTTTTGCTGAGTTTCAAGGTCTGTCCTGACCTATATCTTTTCTAAAGATTGGGTGTCAATTCTTCCCCTGAATATATGAGATTTTAGAATAAATTCTCACCCTCTCCTTTTTTCTTTGGCTTTAGGCTGTTGCCAGGATCAGTTTATTTTGCTGACCACCCAAAGAATGCTAAGTCAGGAAATGACTACGAGTTACAATAAAATTACTGTGGTAAATATAATGAGAAAATGTGGTAAATAATATTAGTAAGCCAAATGTCCTTTTACTTAACTTTGGATAGAAAACCGGAGTTTCCCTGAAGAAAGAGAAGGAGGAGATTTAAATTTTCCCAAAGCTTATTTCTGGGAACTTTTTGCCTAAAATGAGCTGGGCTCTTCTCCATACTATAAATTCTGTGTTCCCAGCTGTGCTAAGTTGCTCAACTCAAAAAACTAAGGATATTTCCAGATACACAGGCCTCAAAGTGTCTCATAAATTCAATACAATGTAGAAGGAAGGTTTTTCAGGCTATTCCTGAGCAATATTAATAGCATAAAATATCATAGGACTTTTTTTAACCCTTTTATTATTTTAGTGGAGATCAGGCTTGCCTATTTTGGAGCATGATAATGACATTTTAAATTATTGAAATAATACTTGCTTCATATAAAATAAAAATAAAATAAAGCAAGAACAAGAACCCACTTTACAAAGTAAAAAATAAAAATCCTTCCCAATCCCCACACCAGTTTCCAGAAAGCAGAACATTTTAGATTTTTTTCCATAAGTACAAATAAAACGATATATAGAAGGATGAACAGATGAGTAGATAAATGGATACACACAGACACACAAAGAGAAGTAGATATAATGGGACTGTCTTCTATTGTTCTGCATCCTGCTTGTTTCACTCAGTGAAAAACATCTTTCATATCAATACAAGTGGAAATCTCATTTATATAATCTTGTTATATGGAAATCTGTGTAGTTTTCCACAGTAGAATCATTGTAACTCACTTAACAACCCCCCTATATGACATTACAATGGATATCCTTATATATCCTTGCCTGTTTGTGCAAGAACTTAGTAATATTAAAAATAACAACTATGTTGATAGATAACGTGTTTGTTGTGTGCCAGGCATAATGCTGAAAAACTAAACACACACTAATCTCATTTCATTTTCACGATAAATTTATGAAGCAATTTCTATTATTAGTTCCATTTTTCAAGTGAGGAGATTAAAGTGGTGCAATTAATATGTGGCAGTGTCTTCATAAAAGCTTGGGAAGTCTGATTCCATGCTTTTAGCTACTACCTACGGAAGTACAACGGCTGGGCCAGCAGTCAAGTGAGGCTGCTGGTGTACACCTGAGGTTCTGATAGGTACTGCCAATCGCCATCTAGAAGTTATCCTGATTTACATACCTTTATCTTTTGTCTGGCTGCAAACTGTTCACTTGCAAGAAACATTGGCAGCCACACATTTTCCAGCCTATTCAGGACATGCTTCTGAATTTCAATTAAAACAGGTGCATCAAGCTGCTCATGGAAAATCTTTTCCCAGCCACCACTTAACTCCATTATCTAAGAAAATAAAAATGAAATAGAAACAAAAAATGTGTGCTTTGTTAAAGAAACACTAACAATCATTCATTCATCCATTCGTTCATTCTGAACCATTTGCAGTGCACCTGAAAGTGCCACAGTTTTCATTTTCTGCACAACATCTGTGCTATATTATATGTAGGAATAACAATCTCCTAACATCAAAAAAGAATTATAAGTTTACATGGTGGTTTCAGATGTCTAATTTTTCTTTCCATGAAATACTGAATCCCCCCTCCCCACAAAGGAGTGGGCTTTTCCCCCCCTGATGCTGGGATGAAAACCATAGCCTCAGGCACATGAGGCTACCACTGAGTTACATCCCCAACCCTAGATCCAATGTGACCAGAGGCAAAGGCACTGTTTTCTTTCACTGAATCATCATCTTCAATTATAAAATGTTGATATTAGTCTATTAGTTTTGCAATTTCTCATCTAGGTCTGATACTTTATGAATCTGTGATCCTAGTCAAATCAACTCGTTTAAGAAAGCATTATCTTTTATGGATGAATCAAATGAGGTTATTAATTAGTTAAGAAACACCCCTGACACAGATATTATAAATATGCAAATATGCATGTTGCTAACAAATGTTGGATTGGTAATGGCAGGATGACAGCAGTGTAGGGATGTAGCACTGCCCTGATAATTTCTAAGAAGAAAACAGAGGCATCAGGAAGTAGAGAAAGATAGCGTTTTAAAAGTATAGTCAGACTTATAGGTAGTATCTCTTAAAAACACCATTTCTTTGTGGCCCAAATCTTCTGCATAATTATTGGCCTCGATAAGCTCGTGGTAGCTATTTCCTACTGTAAATCATTCTGTTTTCTAGCTATTTTTGTGTATATACTGCTCAGAATTTCTGGATTTCTCACTGGAACAGCTAACCACTGAGTTCTCCTTTGATTAATAATATTAATAAAATACTGCTATTGATAGTACTGTTTCATAAAAAACAAAAGAGAAACTCCTTTTCAGTCCTCTTTTAATAGTATTTATCAAATAATAATCCAAAAGTAATATTGCTTTTGCATAAAAATCTACCTTTCTAATCAAAGAGAAAACTGGGTACACAGCTAAAACGAGAACCAAGGGCTGGGGATATAGCTCAGTGGAATAAGTGCTTGCCTAGCAAGCACAAGGTCCTGAGTTCAATCCCCAGTACCGCAAAAAAAAAAAAAAATAAATAAATAAATAAATAAAATAAAAGGTTTAAAAAAAAAAAAGGGCTGGAGGTACAGCTCAGTGGGCTAAGTGCTTGCCGCTGAGCACTAGGGCCCTGAGTTCGATCCCCGGTCCCGGAAAAAAAAAAAAAAAAAAAAAAAAAAAAAAACGAGAACCAGTGTGATCTTCCTGAACTTGAGGACATGGACATGCTCAAGTAGAAAATCAGTAGTTAAAGAAGCAGTGATGAAGGCAAAGCAGGCTCAGGGAGAAGGCTCTGTGTGAAGCATGGCCATTTGCTATGACAGCAATGGTGACTTTTAAAGCCTCAGTGTGTTGTACGCACTACAGAGGGTTCACACAGTAGCATCAGATACCATGAAACCTCACGCAACGTAGCCCAAGCCAAATACAAAACAAATGCTTTCCATGTGTTTATTCATACTCGTGCTTATTCAGATACCCAGCCACTTTTTCTAATGTGTCCCAGATTTGTATCTTGGGGAACTAACAGCAAAGCATTTTTTCAAAGTTGCTTAATTTTACCATGTCTTCTCTCTCTTGCTAGCAAGAGCTCTTGTTTATTCAACTCCCACCAAAGAGACAGCATATCAATTTGGTTTGCTCCACTCATGAATGTCTCAATTTTTAATTTTCTGAATTTAGCATTAATATGAAATTTGTGTTTTAAAAATATATACCAATAGACTATATATAATTTTAAACTCCTAAAATAAAAAGAAATAATTTGATCTTTATGTAGTACTGTAAAACTAAAAAACCAAGACAAAATTGTAAACAAAATTTTCAAAGATAGATATAATATTATTCCTTATTATATTTGGAATAATAACAGCTAAAAGAGAAGAGGTAGAGATTAGGCTTAATGGTTGATAATAACTATTTTCCTACTTGTTCAAAGGTTCAGGGACCTTGTCCCTGCTGTTCACCACTTTGTTCTGAGCACCTAGAACAATGTCCTGCATATCAGAGGCACTCACATTTGTTGAATGAATAACTCAAGTATAATAGGTGCAAAGCTGTGATTCTACCTTCAACTTTCTAAGCATTCTTTACAGCAGAGATTTAGGTGAAAAAAGTTATGTTAGTAATTTTTTTTTTTTTGAGATAGGATCTCATTGTGCAGTTCAGGCTGGCCTTGAACTCACTGTGTAACCCATGCTGGCCTCAAATTTGCTGCAATCTGCCTGCCTCAGTTTCCCAAATTCTGGGATTACAGGTGTGCACCACCATGCCTGGCTAAAGTAATATATTTTTTACAATATGTGATACTAGAAAAAAGTTTAAAAACATTTACAGATACTTGTAAACACCTAAACAAATATAATATCAAAAGTGTCCAGCATATATATATATTATATATATTTATTTTATTTTTGTCTTTCTGAGACAGGGTCTTGCTATGTAGTTCAGGCTGGCCTTGTGCTCACTTTGTAGCCCAGGCTGGTCTCAAACTTGCAACGATCCTCCTGCCTCAGCCTCCCAAATGCTGGGATTACAGATGTGTGCCACCACGTCTAGCTTAGCATAACAGCAAAGAGGAAAAAAAGACTTTCAGGTTGTTGGCAAAAAGAAAAAACTGACTGGGTTTCACACTTCAAAATAGAAAATAGATTTCTATGTTGATACCTCATTCTGTTGATGCACAGAAGCTGGACTATTGGGTCCAAAGAAATATTTTTTATTAAGGTATTTGTTTTTAATATATATAGATTTTGCTTCCCTTTGATTTCGATCTCTGTAATTTATTCTTCGGAACTGCTCGATGTCTGTCCAGCACATAAGGTCCATGCTAAAATAAAAACAAAGAAGAGTATAGACTTCCTATTTATTTCTCTAAAGGCTACTAAACATCAAAAAAGGTTTTGTTTTGACAGGCTCAGAAAGTGGTTGTCTTACTAGTTAGTGCAACTGATTAAATCACAGAACTACTGAGTACAATGCTGCCTCTGATCTCTCCCTGGGCCATTTAACTTGACTCTACTATAACCTTAATCTTTATTTTTCTTCATTAGTGATGTACTAGTATCATCAATTTCAAATATGGGAAAATTTCCATGTATTGCATGTCCATTTGATAATAGGCCAAATTTAGATAATTCTCATTACAATGAGGGGAAACAAACACAGTGTGGAATTTTGCTCCCAGTTCTAACCAGTTCCTGCTAACTTGGGAGAAAAAAAATATAATCAACACTTCAGTTTATGCCACTAACAAAGAGTAATCCACACAGCTCTCAGATGATTACGTTCATCAGTTTTTCCAACATAGGTAAAAGATATATAAGATATGTAAGTGTGTAGAATCAAAACTAACAGCCTAGGGCTGGGGATTTAGCTCAGCGGTGCAGCCCCTGTCTGGGAAGTGTGAGGTCCTGAGTTCAATTCCCTGTATAAAAACAAAGCAAAATAAAATAAAACAACCCAAAAACTAACAGCCTAGAAAAATGATACTTTAAGTGAGAAACATTTAAAAATAGTTCTGGTCCTTACCTTGAGGAATGTGCTCCAAGAAACTGACAGAAATGTTCAAACTCCAGTTTGTTGTTAAACAGATCGTTAAAACTAAAATGCTTGTATTCTTCAGGAACATTATTCCAGTATTCTGTTTGTTTAGAGACATCAGGGAGTGATAAAATAGCAGTTCCAATTTCACCAGTGGCATCCTAATGACATAATATTTTTCAGGAAAGCTTCTTAAATGTAATAAATTTATAATTTTAAATAGACTGAAAGAAAAATCAACTATTAAGCCAAGGCTGTTTAACCATTCAGTAGGAGAACTGGATAAAGAATATAGGTGATTCAGGCTCCAACTAAGATCAAATTCTCTTCTGTTCCTTTCCGTTCCATCCTTTTCTTTTTATGGAGACTTAGCAAACTTTTACTGTACAAAGCAATTGTCTTTAAAACATTAATTGTATTAATTTCTTACTGCATAAGTAATATGTCTTTTTCAAGAAAAAAATAAAAATCATATATGATAATATCATCAAGACATAGCCACCATTAATATGTCTGTATACCTCCTTCTGGTCTTTCCTGTATATGTACATCTAGTTGATTAAAAATGAAGGTAGGATTATACCCTTCTATATAGTTTGGTAACCTTACTCTTTTTCTTCACAATTCCTAATTGTGTTCATAAAACATGCTTCCATAACCTAATTTTTAAGTTATATTATGATACTGATAGTAATCTCCATACAGAAGTTAAATTTTTGTTAATTTTAAGATCTCTGATGTTGCGTGGATAGTTTATAAGCCTTAACTGGCAAAATAGTGAAGCTTATTCTTTGAAAAGCTTTTCATCATATAATTCCTTATAAAATTAATTCATTTATTATTTGTTTTTCAAGAGTGTCTGACCAAAAGATAAACTACCAATATTTTTTAAAATTAATTTTCCCTATGTAGAAGTATTATAGAGTGTTATAAATTTATTTATTTATTTATTTAGGCTTTTTTGAGACAGGATCTCATTATGTAGTTCAGGCTTGCCTTGAACTCACTATGTAGTCCACAGTCACCTTGAACTCACAGCAGTCTTCCTGCCTCAGCCTCCTGAGTGGAGTGCTGGGATCACAAGTGTGCATGACCATACCAGGCTGAGTGTTATAAATTTTGATTCTTAAAGTTTAAAATAGAGTCTTATAATTTGCTGCCTTTTTAAATTTTTATGTATTATATCTAAGAAAGTACTATCTCAAACAGAGAACTTTTATGTTAACAAAGCAACTCTCATGAAGGTTAAATGAAGGTTAAATTTTTTAAAATTATTGTTTTTGTAAAACTTTATCATGCAAGAAAAAATTCAGATAGATATGAGGAAGTAAAACAAAATCAAACTAAATCTTACCACTCAAAATTATCCTTAACATTTTGGTAAATACCTCATTTCCATAAGTATATACACATAGAAAGTCATATAATTTTACATAAATAGGTTCAAATAATATTAGTGTTTTTTCCACACACATTTATATAATAATATGTCACAAGCATTTTAAAGATAAATTAACTTATTTTATATAGATGCACACACTTAATTTTATGGTTTTATTTAGCTATCATATTTAGCCATACAATTCTTCTTACATACACAAATGCATAAATAAAAACAACACTTTTATATCCTAGTCAATCCTATGACCTTTTCACCTACTTCCCCAATTCTTTTCCATATTTTTTATTGTTTTGTTTTTGTTGTCACATAAGCTCTTTTTTCCATTTAGCAAAACTCAGTTTTAACTTGTGATCAGACAAGAAGGACAAACCTGCGTTCGGATGCAAAGTAACACCATATTCAGAAGGCCACAAAATGCCTTCCAGGCCCACATTCTTGGCCTTCGTTAATTTGAACAAGTGTCCTGGCTCCTTCTGCTGCTCTCCCTACTTTGTTTTTCTGACTCCATTATTAAACGTGACATCTGTCGAATGTAGCACGCTGAGCCGCTGAGCAAAGTAATCGCAGGGAAATAACACTGCCTATCCCTGTTTTATCAATACATGATCTTCTCCATATAAGGATTCCTCAACACAACTGTGTATAAAGTAGTAATTCTCTCCAGCATAAAAAGTTTGTTTTTCTAAGTAGAAAATTGTCTTACCCCAGGTTTCTTGGGAAATGACTCCTTACACAAAGCTTGTAACTTTCTGAGGCATGTGGAGTCGAGCTGCCTACTTTCTTCCATCAGTTCCACCTAAAAAAATAATAACAAAACTTGTGATATCATTAGAATGTGCATTATGAAAGAATAGGGAACAGATGCATAACTTGCCAATATTAGCTTAAAAAAACAAACATGACTGTCAATAAAGAAAATTAGTTAGGAAGTGAAAATAGGAATATAATCAGTATCAACTACAGCAAAGTCCCAACTCAAATGCATGCAAATAAGAAATGCAGACATTTCTATGTAATGGTACAGGGTCGCTGGCTTATGCACGCTAACAGTATAAATGTGCTGGTCATATTTCCAGTTTCTACTCAACATAACCTGAAGGCAGGCACTACTAGCTTTAGGGACCAGTGCACAGGCCCCATACTGTTACTAGTCTATGAGAAAAAGGCTTTTCTGCTGCAGCAAAACAGAAGATGATTATCAAGTTAATACTCATAAGAAACTTTCGTTCTTCAGAACCTCTAAATCACTATTTTAGGTTTTCAAGAGATCATAACTGCTGTTTCTCTACTGCAGGGAAAAAAGTTTGGCTGACTAGCTGCTTAATAATTTTCTGTGTTTAATATCTAGCATTGGTAGACTGCTTAAGTATCCTTTTTGGGAAATGGTCTACATTACATAGTCAGCTGGGGCTTTAGAGAAATATCTGGGCTGAATTTACAGAAGTTTTAAAAACTAAGAAAAAGAGATCTATTTTTCCTCTTATTAAAACAGTGTATAACCTGCCTTGTACATTTTATAAGAATCACTGCTAGAGCCAAAACTTTTTGAGTTAGGGAAGTTAGTCATAATTTCAAATTATTTTTATCATTATAGAATACCATATACTATATTTCTTCCATGCAATAAAATATATACATGTATTTCAAAAGTGACTAAGAGATTTTAAAATCTCAGATACTATACTAATTTTCTTACTATAATATGTGCATTTCTTTAGTAGAAAGGACTCTAATTTTTCAGAAGAAAGAGAAATCATGAATGCAAATTTAATCATTTCAGCCTCGCTGAGTTGAGTAAGCCATATAGTTGCTTCAATCATAACCCAACAAGGTAACTCCCTGGGGTGTTTTGGTATTAGTTTTAATTACCCCACCTACCCTTCCTGGTAGAAGACATGACTGACTAACATGTTGTGGAATAGATGTGAATAAGGAACAACTGTATAAAGACAGCAGAGTTCCACCTAAAATGACCTCATGCACAGGGTACATGCATTAAGTTAATGTAAAAACTATCCAAGGATGGTTTTAATTTGTGATTCAGAATAAATATTTAAAGAAATTTCCTGCACTTGTCAATAAGAATAATGAAAATATTCAAGCACCAAGGCTTAAAATGAGCTTTTTCGGAATGAAAAAAGATGTGTTGAAACTTCCATCCAATCAAGCGGTCTGACCTGATGAACATCTGGGGTACTTTAAAATGGAAGCGCTGAAGTCAGAGGACTTTTCACAATACATCTGAAACGTTTATATTTTCCATGGGTGTAATATTTACTGTAACTCATCCAGCGTAAAATGAACGGGCTTTTTCCATTAATCAAAATTAAGACCACTGCTGAGACATGGACAGAAAGGACAAAGCCAGTGTATTATCATGGCATATTTTGTTAGTTCATAGAAAACCAAAACTCACATTTCTCTCTTCTGACATATTTGTACAGAGAAGTAAAAATGACACATTTAAGTTTTTTGTTAGGAGACAATAGAGAAACTAGCAAAAATTAAGTTAATAAACATTTTCCCTACCCAAGTTTTGAGCTTTTCCAAATCTTAGCTCTGAATCCCTGGCCCATGTGAGACCTTGTTCTGTTCTTCTAAGTTAACAGCACTGCTTATCGTTAGTTGTGTAGTAAAGCAGAAAGGTTCACGCTATTCATCAGTATCATAATACCTTTCTATAAGTAACTTCGTCTGACTTTATCATCTTCATCCAAGGCTCCAGAAGAAGGAGAAGGATATATTCTTCTGCTGTATCAAAAAGATCTTCAAATGGTGGATATATTTTCATATAAATTTCTTTCTTCTTTTCCTGCTGGAGTCCAATGTCACAAGTGGCTGATGGAGCCACATATGTGGCAAAAAGGTACTGATAGGAGGAGGAACAGAGAGGATGTGGGAGACAACAGTTAGCAGATGCTCGGGAGAGACATCTAAGAAGACAGAGGAGAGGGCACACTCAAGTGGTTTTCCTTGAAAAGATGAGTAAAACTACTTAGGCCGAAGCCATGTGTTTAATCAAAGGCTTTATTTTTCCATTTTCTATCTCTTCTTTGGTAATTAGCAATTAGCCAATTTTTCTCAGATTACAAAATTAAGAGGATGTAGTAGGATTTTCACTATGATTGATTCAAAAGTTATAAGCCTCCTTTTCCCCCTGATGTTCAAAATGTTTTTAAACACTCGCGCCACTTTCCAAAGTGTTTTGAAATGCCTTTTTTCTTGTGTAGTGTGAGGCATTGAACCCAGAGCCTTGTGCATGCTGGGAAGGTGCTCTGCCCCAGGTATATATCCCCAGGCCTGAACTGCCCTTTTAGAAACAGGAGGCAAGGATACACTAGGACTGAAAATCTGGCGATTAGTCTTCCAACCTAGACACCAAACAGACTACCTGCCCTACACAGTTTTGTTGTAGAATTCTAAGGCTGTTTCTAATTATTCCTTTCTGTTAGAAAATGTCTGTCTGGTGTTCAATATTGTGGAAGAGATACAGGAAGGTGATAAAAGTAAATGGAACGATACTTCCAAAAACCTGCCACAGACTTCTATTCCATTCTATTCATTTGTCTTGTCTCTCAGTAATAGTTATTTATGTCCAGAAAGCAATTGAATAACATTTTATTTTTAAACTTTTACATACTAGATGTATGACACCATGAACTTTGGTCTTGATCAAGTTTAAACTCAACTCAAAAGACCGTGTGTATGTGTGTGTGTCTGTGTGTCTGTGTATGTGGGTGTATTTCCAATATAAAATAAATGGTCCTATTAAAGTCAGACTTATTAAATAAGTTTTGCTTAAAATAACCTTTAAAAAGTTTTAGAGTACACATTAATAACTTACTGAGGATCTACTATATCTTAAGACACTTGGCTAAGTGCTTTGTATGTAAAGATAAATGAATGAGAGCCCTCTCTGAAGCCTGTTTGGTGGTGACATGAAGAAAAAAACCAATGGTTATAATGCAGTATGGTACATGCTACCACAGGGCAGGCTTTTCAGATAAGCTCTTGAGTAACTGTGTAATCTTTTAAGTTCAGCTCCCAATAACCTACTGTCAAATTTCATACTCAAATACCAAATTTTCTGTAATGTCCCTAAGTCTTGTTGTTTTGCCATTATATACCATTGCAAATAGTATTCCTTCAATCTTAAATATTTACCCTATCCCATATGCTTAGCTTGCTTGATAAATCTGATTTTAAAAAACAACATGGGTTTTTGCTCCCCTTGGAAGCCTCCACTCTCCTCCCAAAATTGTGTGTCCCACATCCGTCACACTATAATGCAGTTACAAACTGACTTGTTGTCTCTTACTGTCTGAGGCCCTCAAGGGTAAAGACTAAAACTTATCCACCTGTGGATCTCCAACTCTTCTTGACAGAGTAGGTTCCATAAACATTTACTGAATTGTACCAAAGCTACAGAGAAGACTCATTTATGAACAGGAATGGGAAAGGAAAAGTTCTAGAAACTTTTTAGGAAAAAGATAATTTTTAAGCTGAATCTTAAAAAAATGCTGCCAGAGCCAAAGGAAGAGTTTACTTAAAGGCACTGATTGATACAAGTAAACAGTGTTAAGAATACACACATGAATACACACATACCCTTGTATATTAGAAGAAGTCAAGTGAAGCTAAAGCACTGAGAGAACTGAAGGTACTGGTTTCTATGCAATTGAAATGATCTACCAGAAGGAAAGAGAGCAGACGAGGGCAAATGAGGTCACAATCAGGATAGCAATACAATATGATACAACACAACACAACACAACGCAGATTAAAGCATCAAAGAACTAGATTAAAAGGGGGAAGGCCATGGAGAATAGTTAAAAGGGAACACTGTACCATTTAACACTCAGTGGACACTCAATAAATATTTGCTAATGGCTGGACACAGTGGGGCACACTTATAATCTGATCTATTTGAGAGGCTGAGGCAGAAGATGACAAGTTCAAGGCTTCCCTAGGCAACTTGGCAAGATTCTGTTTTGACCAAAATATTAAACAAATAAAAAAGAAAAGAACTGAGGATGTGGTTTAGTGACTGAGTGCCCTTGGGTGTCATCCCTAGTACCACTTAAAAGATGCTAAATTAATGAATGATAAATTAATTAAACTGTGATCTGAAATAGGAGTTTCAGAGTTCAAGAATTTGAAGTTCAAAAAGTTGCAAATTACAGAGTGTTTCAATACATAGGCAACCCCATAAACAAATGAAGAAATGTAGAGAAAAAATGAGAGTTGGATAAATAGCATATATGTCATTAATGTGGATATTCAAAAGCTTCAAGATGATAAAAGAAATTTCAGAGTTATGTATTGAAATTTCTAGGAATAAAAAGAAAATTTTAAAAGGTCTTTACATAATATTAGTGAGGTTGGTGAGAGTAGGAAAACAGCAAATGTGGTCGATTTCAAAATTTTTTAAGTGGTTAAAAAATGAGACTTGGACAGCATCAGAGAACAGCTTTCTTCCTGAATACCGTGAAACACAGGAGAAGGGATGTACATCGGAGACATGAGGCTCTATTTCATTAGAATGGCAATCCAGTTTCTGTGTTTTTGAAAACTGGAAACTTCTTTCCCTAGAACATAAGTATATAACCTGAGACTAGTGCACAGTGAACCATACTTTACCAAATGATTTTATAATATTTAAAATGAAATTTGGATGACTTCCGGGAAGATGGCGACTGGGTAGGCAGCAGAGAGAGAACCTCCCAGAGGATTACCACCCAAACAATGAAATATAGCAATATGAAGACAGAAATGAGGACTTCCGGGAAGAAGACGACCAGCCGAGAGAGCGAGTGCAGAGGGAAGAATGGCTTCAGCTCCTGAACCCGACAGAGAACGCGCTTCTGGGACAAACTGCGCCAAACCGGGCAGCGCTCCGGGATCCCGCTCAGAACCCCACCCCCGCAGCCAGCGCTGCACGAACTGGAACAACAGCGACCGGCCGGCACAACTTCTGAGTCGGGGAAAAGCTCCATCCAGGGAAAAACATCTGAACGGCACTCCTGTTTGCATGATCACAGGGTGAGTTTGTGCGTGATCTAACCAGTTTTTCCTGAATCAGGAAGAAGCTCAGCCCAGCGAGAGACATCAAAGCAGCTTTAAGGACTGTGGGATCTCCCGGTTGGGAAGACATACTTAGGCGCCCCAACGGGTTTTGTGAGGGGAGAAGGAGCTCCACCCAGGGAGGAACACCTGAGTGGCCTATCTGCAAGAATCCTGGGGTGGCGGGCTGTTTATTCGCCCCAGCCAGGTCTTGGGGTAGGGAGTAGAAGCGGAAATCTCAGCAGACAACTTAAGGGACATTCTCCCAAAGAGAAGGAACCATTGGAGCAGCCTCTTGCAGCAGACCTTTGCCTGCTGAACTGCCTGTGGAATTTATAGCAACACATTTTGAATCTGATACCCAAAAATGGGAAAACAGAGGAACAAAACACAGTCTGAAAACTCAACCCCACCCAGAACAAGTTTTGAATATGAAGATACAGGGGAACCAGGAAGCCTCATAACTTCAAGTTATGAAACGATTGCATCCGAAATAAAACAACTCCAACAGGCCATGAAAGAGCTCAAAGCACAAATAACCCACATACCCACAATGATTTCTCAGACAAAAAACGAGCTGAAAACAATGATGGAAGAAATGTTCCATTCACACAGACAAGAAATACACAAAATACTAGAAGAAAATAGGAAACAAATGGAAACATTACAAGAGCAATTTAGGAATGAATTACCAAGAATGAAACAGGTCCAAAGAGAATTCCAGGTTTTGAAAACTAACACTGAAAGCATGAAAAACCGTTTAAATGAAACCGAAGAAAGAATTTCAGAACTTGAAGACAGCATGGCAGCTTATGAGCATGAAAGGAAGAATCTCATGATATCATCAAAGACACAAGAAAAGTCAATCCAACAGCTGCAAGATCAGGCAAAACGTAACAATATTCGAATTATAGGAGTGTGTGAAACAGCGGGAGATCTCACAAACGATATAAAAGGAATATTTGATGAAATAATAGCAGAAAATTTCCCAAACAAGGTAAAAGATACTGAAGTTCAGTTAAGCGAGGCATATAGAACCCCAATGATCCATAATCCAAAGAAAAACACACACAGGCATATAATAATCAAGATCCCAGATATCCAGCAAAAGAACACAATATTAAAAGCT
>PVLD010026839.1:0-21596 GCA_004027595.1 Dinomys branickii
CAAAAAAAAAAAAAAAAAAATTAAATGAAGTCTCACTATGAGGCCCAGGCAGGCCTCGAAGTGTGCGTGCATATGGGCAGACGTCACCTCTTTTTACAGCCTGCTTCCTCACCTCTAACTCCACACTGGCCAACGCACCCCACAACCCACTCTGCCCAGCCTCCGCCACCACTGCCCCGCCAGCCTCCCGGTCTGCCATCTTTCCGACGCTAGGGCTGGACCCAGGCCTCGAGCACACTAGGCTGGTGTCTACAGTCACCGGGACAGCAGGGTCCCTTGTGCCCATTGACAGCAGCGCCAGGTCATCCGACCTCCCCTGGGGCTTTGGTGCAGAGAAGCACTGTCCTCGGCGTCCTGGCCAACAGGGGAAGGCAGCAGTGACAGACAGGATGGGCGGAGGAAGCCACACGGCCCAGGCGTTGGTCACAGGGTTTATTGAGGGGAGGGGCGCCTGCATCACATCTGCTGCTACAACCTGGAGGCAGAGAAGGGCCGAGGCGGTGAGGACGTGGGCCCACTCTAGGGCCCTCCGACGCCACCCCAAGCTGACCACAGGAGCCATGGCAGGGAGGAGACACTCACTGGATCTCTCGGAATGTCCGCTTTTCCACCAGCTTCACCTTGTACTTGCGCTTGAATCTGGGAAGCACAGCGGACGTCAGGGAGGCCCGCCCGGCCACCCAGCACTGGGGCGGGGGCGGCCCCAGCCCCAGCCCCAGCCCTGCCTCGGCCCAGCCCTCACCTGGCTCGCTCTCGAGGCTCGATCATGTTCCGGCGCTGGAAGCTCTTGAAGCGGTCTCGGAGTATGTTGCCCTCAGGCTGTGACAGAGGGACCGAGAAGGAGGGTGAGCAGCATGTCTGAGGACACAGATGGGGCCCCAGGGCTGGGTCAGGAGCTGGCAGGAAAGAGCTGGCGAGGCAGCGGAGCCAGGGACAACACCAGAGGCCAGGGCCACAGCGCATGGCGCCCATCCACTGAGGAGCCCAGGGCAGGGGCCGGGCGGTTCCGAGCAGGCCCGGCCCACCCGACACCGCACAGGACTGAAGGGCCAGCTGGGCAGATGGCCACCCCCACCCCCGCAGGACCCTGTGCCCTCAGCCCCAGGCAAGGCCTCACCAGGCCAGCCCAGGGCAGCAAGGTGTCGCCCACAGCCCCTGGGGGCACGGGGAGCAAGGATGGAGTCATCACTGGGCACGGCCCCGCGCACCGGCACTGCCCCACACGCACCTTCAGCGTCCTGAGCGAGTCCGAGCGCTCCGAGCTGAGCTGCACGTCGATGTCGGGCGCCTGGTACCTGCAGGGACGGAACGAGCGCTCAGCCGGGGCCCAAGTCAAGACCTCGCACAGAGTGGCACTGCGGGGGAGGGGCTCCTGGGCCTCACTTGAGCCGCCCCAGCCTGCGAGTCTTGTCATCCTCTGCCAGCCGCTTCAGCCGCCGCTGCTCCCAGCGCCGTGCCAGCTCTGCCAGCCGCTGGGCCACCTGGGCCTTGATCCCACGCAGACGGAAGAGCTCCTGGTGCCGGAGTCGGGCAGCACGCAGCGTGGCCTGCTGCATCCACTGGAGAAGGAAGCGCCAAGTGCAGCAACCAACGCCCACAGCCTCTGCTGCCCTCTGTTCCCCACCCCTACAGCTGCTCAGTGTCTCTTACAAGTTATTTTACTCTGGTACTGGGAATCAAGCCCCAGGATGCTCAACCACTGGGTTACACCCCAGCTCCTTACTTTCAGGCAAGGTCTCAATAAGTTGCCCAGGTAGGTCTCAAACTGGAGATCCTCCTGCCTCAGCCTCCCAAGTAGCTGCGATTACAGGTGGGCAACACGATGCCTGGCTTGAGCAGCTGTTTTCCCAAACTACCTTCGTTATCCATTTTCCTGACTAAGACCCCCACACCTCCCCTCTCCAACCCATGCACCAGGGCAGCAGGGGCTTTGCCGGGAGCTGGGTCCCAGCTGACAAAGTAGCAGATAGGCCCTGACAGCAGCCAGGCCAGTGCTCACCAGCGTGCGGGCAGCCTTCTCCCGCCGCCGCTGCTGCTCCGTCTTCTTCTCCACGGCGCCAGCCAGGCGGGCAAGTTGGGGAGAGGCCTCGGCTCCCCCTGCCTCATTGGCCGAGGGCAGGGCATCCTCATCAGGCTCGCCCTCCCCATCCGACTCCTCCAGCAGCCCCTCACACATCTCCTGGAACACGGTCTCCTGTGGGGCAGGGGCAGGGGCAGTGTCAGGCCAGAGGGGCAGAGCATGCGGGGGCGGGAGGGCATGGGGCACGCAGGGCAGGCAGGCAAGGGGCTCACCTGTGTGGCCACCTGTTCGGCAGGGGGCAGCGCCAGCTGCCGCTCTAGCTTCTCCGCCTCCTTCTGCCGCTGCAGCTCCACCTTGTGGGCCGCCAACAGCAGAGCCTGGGAGGAGGGACGCGCCTCAGCCTAGGGCCCCAGCACTCGTGCTCCCTGCTTCTGCCATCCATGGCAGGCCCGTCCCACTCCTCGCCCTCCCCGCCACTCTGTGCCCCCTGTACACGCCCTTGCCTCTAGGGTCCCCGCCACAACCCACAGGGGCAGGCAGGTTCCCAGAGGCAGGAGGACAGGTGCTGCCCCTGCTGAGGCCAGTCCCACAGGTGTAACGTTTCCTTCAGGGGATGAGAACCCCCAGGCACAAACCATGCTGACAGCTCTGCAAGATCACCAGGGGCCGCGGCACTGTGCGCCAGACGCACTGACTGCACAGCGTGACCCGCACACGCACGCACACACCCGCTCAAGCCTCCTCCGCCTAACTGCTGCGCCTCCTCCCAGGGCCCTGTCCCAGCCTCGTGGGGCCGCAGGACCTGTGGCACCTGCTGCTCTGGTCCCTTTATTTCTGGCAGTGCCGGGGACTGAACCAAGGACCTGTATGTGCCAGACAAGGGATCAGCATGGATCCCGCCCTGGGCTGTGACAGCAAACACTGTCACTCTGAGCAAGCACCAAGCCGTGACTGTGGCCCATCTCCCTGCCCCTTCTATGCTCAGGCGAGCGCTCAGGCCCCTGCCAGCACCCAGTGTCCCTGGACTTCCCCACAGCAGCACCCCCGTCCCGCTCACCCACACTGCACCCTCCCAGGCCTGCGTGGCTCCTGCACTCCCTCTCCTGGAGCCAGGCTGGCTGGGGACAGAGGACAGATGCAGCTGTCCCCAGCACCAGGCCTCACAAGGCCGGGCCCTGGCATGGACCCACCTGGTGGTCCTCAAAGGTAGGGTTGTAGGAGGCTCCGGCGGGCGTCACCTCCACAGCAGGCGCCGAGGAAGGCTTGACATGGAGATGCGGTGGGCGCTGCGGGGAGACAAGGCCGAGGCAGGATGAGGCCAGGGCTACAGTTCTTTACACCCCAGGCTGACACTCAAGTGACAACACGCCGCTATCCAGAGACAGGAGCCTCGCACAAGGGCGCACACCTATAATTCCACCTACCAAGGAGCCTGAGGCAGGAGGATCTCAAATTCAAAAATCACACCACCTCAAAAAAAATTTAACAAAACGGAGGCTTCCCCTCTAGCCCTCTGCCTTCACCACATGAAACCGCAGCATCCGGGGCTCCACCTGAAAGCAGAGAGCAGGCACATGCCACACAAAACCTGCCGGGACCTCTGCACCGCAGGCTGCTTCTGGCTCTCTCCTGGCACTGTCCTGCGACTCTGGCAGCAGGAAGGGATGGAGAAGGCAGGCAAACTGAAGGCCCGAGTCCTCACACCCATGACCTGGTTTTCCCAGCTCGGGAGCTGAAGGTCACCCAGCTGCTCGGCTGGCTGCCTCCAGGTCCCTGTGGGACACAGCGCCTGTCCCAAGTGAGCAAGCCTGCAGCGCGGCACACTGCTGTTGCAGTGCCTTCTGCAGTGCTGTGGCTCACTGAGGCCTGAGAACCATGGGGACACTGGGAAGAAACAGGAAACCCAGGGCCAACCAGGAGCTGCCCACAGGCTGCACAGCCCAGGGACACCAGGGCGAGCGCACTGTTTTCCCAACTGCTCCATAAAGGCGCAGAGCGGCTGCTCAGGCCCCTGCCTGCCCCCAAGCTGCTCCTATACATTGTTCCTGTTCGCCAGTACGTTTTCCTATTTTTTTTTTTTTGGTACACTTTTCTACTCTTAAAAACAGCCAAAAAGCAGCAATCACAGTTGTCATTCTTTTTTTTTCTGGTAAGACAGGCTCTCCTGATGTAGCCCAGCTTGGCTTCAAACTCTCAGTCATCCTCCTTGCTTCAGCCTCCCCGAGCGCTAGGATGACAGGTGTGCGCCCCCCACCCAGCTACCATCTGCGCTTCAGAGGAAGGGACAGAGGCACACAGAAGCCAGGCCACCTCCCGGATCACTCAGTGCTGGAGCTGCCACAGGGACTGGCCACCAGGCTGCAGCGCCCGGGTTCCCAGTCACCTCGGGTCGCCAGGACAACAGGCTGCAGCGCCCCACCCCAGCCCCCAGCGGCCCGGCCGCCCTCATGCATGTCCTCACCCGCACGCCCTTCTTCTTGGTCTGCTCGAGGAAGAAGTCGTCCTGGCCAAGCAGGGCTCTGTCCAGAGGGTCTGTGGAGACAGCGAGCAGCTGCTGGGGCTGTCTGGTGTGAGGCCCAGGGGACCCCGCTAGCCCCCCTTTTTAAAAAGTGTGGCATGAGCTCAAGCCACATCTAGACAGGGCTCAGACAGCGAAAAAGGCCAGGCTGAGGCAGACCTCCCACTCAGAAAGGCAGCACAGCAGGAAGAGTGCTGGCCGCAAGGGCCATTCTATTCTGCCAGGAGACCACGGCTCCTCAACCCTCCCACACCCAAGGACCTCCAACATCCAGCTCTTTCGCAGTAACATGCACAACCGCCCGTGGCGGCTCTGTGCCGCCAGCAGGTGACAGTGGCATCACTCACTGTCTGCCGCCCAGAGGTCGTAGAAGGGCCGCTCAACAGTGTCCTGTGGCCCAGGCTTGTCCTTGGGCGTGGGAGGGTTGAGGAGCCGGGCCTGGGCCTTGCGCACCTCCCGGGGCAGCTCGCCCTGCTTCGCCAGCCTCTCCCATAGCTGCTCCTTCCGCCGGAGCTTCTTGGCATTTGGGACCTGGTGGGTGAGGATGCTGGGCCGGGTAGACAGGACAGGCGCAAGTGAGGGGGCTGCCAGGGGCCCCCCAGCCCTCTCCAGGGAGGAACCCATCCCAGTATCGGCCAGAGACCCAGGCCTCGAACTCGGCTGCCTGGTTGGCTGACTTTCCACCTGCCCCTCCTGCAGTCACTCAGCCCATGTGACAGGGACCCTGAACTCACCTTTCAGGGGTCCCCTCCTCTCCACCGTAACACTCAGCCTGGTCCTGACACCCCCCACCTCGCTGCCCTGGGCCCAGCAGTCAGGCCCCTCGCGTCGCTCTAACCCACTCTCCGAAGTCCAAGTCTCAGATGAGCACAGTAGTGCCTGCCTGTAATGCCAGCACTCAGGAGGCTGAGGCAGGAAGATTGCTAAGTTCTAGGCCAGGATGGGCTACAGTGAATCAAGGCCAGCCTGGACTACGAAGTGAGATGCTGTCTCTCTCTGTCTCTCTCTCTCTCTGTCTCTCTCTCTCTCTGTCTCTCTCTCTCTGTCTCTCTCTCTCTGTCTCTCTCTGTCTCTCTCTCTCTCTCTCTCACACACACACACACACACACACACACACACACACACAAAACTCAAATCTGCCTGCTGCCTGAACAACCCTCCACATCCCTACCCTCCAGGAAGCCAGGGAGCCCTCCAGCCAGCAGCTGGCAGGCAGGGCGGGCCTGGGCTTAGGGACACTCACTCTTTGGGGGCAGGGATCTTGGATGTGTTTTCAAGGATGAGGTCGACCTGGAGGGGCTTCTGGGCCCGCAGCGACTTCTTCTGGACCTTGGCCTTCTTCCTGCTCTGCTCTGGAGTGGACAAAAGGAGGGGTTGGGACTAAAGACCTCCCCACTGACAACGACCAGCAGCGCCAGCTCAGAGGCCTGTGTCCTCAGCCACCCCAACACACGGGCAGGCGCCAGAGCAGGGCCCCAGATGCTCGGCCCCACCCAGCGGTCACATCTCAGCAGGGCAGGAGGAGGAAGCACCTGTGCCGGTGACCCGAAGTCGCCCCCAGCCGCCCCGAGAAGCTCCCACACACAGCACCAGCAGGGCAGGCAGCCAGTGACACCAAGGCCAGGGGGCCACAGGCCTGATTCTCAGTACAGTGCCCTGTGCTCCTCACCCAGAAGCCTACCAGTGAAAAGGGACCTGAAGAACACGACGTGCTAGAACACAACTGTACCCTTTGTCATCGGCAGGGCTTTGTGTGGGGAACCCCACTCTTACACCTGCATCCTGGGAACGTAGGGCCCCCCTGCTGGGGCCCAGAGCACAGCGGTCACCACACCTACGAAAGGCCTCCCCTCTGTCCCCTAAAGCCAGGCCCTCAGCCACCTCCTGTCTGACAGGTCTGGGGGCCCACTCCAGACCTGCGCCTGCCCGTGATAGTCTAAGTCACCTGCTCAGGCCAAGTCCCTCAGGCCTTCCACTGCCCTCGGCCCACTGGTGTGGGTCGGGTTTTCACCAGACCCTTTGGGCAACCCGACGACGATGCACACAGGGAGTCTGGGCAGGCAGAGCAGCGCCACGAGCCCTCAGCTTTCCCGAGGAGGGAGCCGCAGTGCGCTTTCCTTCACCCATGCTGGTCTGCTCTCCTGCACACAGGCAGAAACCCTGCTACCAGTTTCTTAGCCTCTCACAGAAGGTCCTATTTTTAACCAGAACAAGCCTGATTCTGTAAAGCGAGTCCTCAACTTGTCTCTGCGGCCCATAGCACTCAGCCTGTCTCCAACCTACTCATCAGGCAGAGCTGGCATCTCCACACCCTGAAATCACTAAAGCCTCAAAATCGAAAGCTCCCTGCCTTCTCTAAATTAGTCTATGGCTTGCATTCCACCCATCCCTGGTCCTTATTTTTTTATATCTAAGCTGACTTTTGCTGGGTGTAGTAGCATACGCTTGTAGTCCAGGCTATGGAGGAGGCTGGGGCAGGAAGATCCTAAACTGGAGACCAGCCAGGGCAATTTACCAAGACCTGTGTCAAGATGGGCATGGCGGCACTCGGCTGCAGTCCCAGCACTCGGGAGGCTGAGGCAGGAGGATTGTTGCGAGTTCAAGACCAGCCTGGGCTACAAAGTGAGCTCAAGGCCAGCCTGAACTGCACAGCAAGACCCGGTCTCAAGAAGACAAAAAAAAAGATAAAGCACAAAAGGCAGCGGGTGTATCTCAGCATTTTCCCAGCGTAGGGGAAGCCCTGGGCTCCATCCCCAGAAGAGGGGATTAAAAAAAAAAAGGCTGGCACACATTTAACAGATGTGTGCCTCCCAAACCGTGCTATTAACACAAAGGGTGTCAGGCTACAGGAATGCTGCTTAGGCTGTGCAGTACCACAAAAGCCCTCCTCACCTTTTTCCTTGGTGCCAGTGTCCACAAAAAAGAGTTTTTCATTGGGGGCCTCTGACAACAAGCCACTGGGAAACGAAAACACAGACCATAAGCCAATGGTGTCAGGAAGAGGACAGGGTTTACCTCTTGGGGTCCCACTTTCCTCTCAGGCTCAAACCCCCGCCGCCCATGGGCCCCTTCTACAGCCCCTCAGTTCACAAACCTTTTCTTCTCTGGTCCTGGGGATTGAACCCAGGCATGCTACTAAGCAACACCTGAAGCCCTTGTACGTCTCTATTTTATTTTATTTTCAGGCAGTGTCTCCCTAAGTTGCCCAGGTAGGACTTGAATTTGCGATCCTGCTATTCGCCCTCTCTAAGTACTGGAGTTACAGGTGGGCACCACCATAGTGAGTCAAACCGCATTATTTAAAGCAGGGCGTGTTGGGGCCTGTAATCCCAGCACTTGGGTGGCTGAGGCAGGAGGATAGTTGCCAGTTCGAGGCCAGCCTGGGCTACAAGTGAGCTCAAGGCCAGCCCGAAATGCACAGCGAGACCCTGTCTCAGAAAGACCAAAAAAAAAAAAAAAAAAAATCAAGATTTAAGGCGCACCCACCTGAACTGATGCCCGGGACGTACTGACACTACAGAATCACCCGCTGTTCACTTAAGTTTCAAGCTGGATTGGGCGTCTCCAATACTTGTTTGGTAAATCTAGTATCAAGCCTCCCACCCCAGCACCCCAGTCCACCCCGCTGGGCTTTCCGCGTGGTACCTCGGTCCGGCGCCAACAGAACACCGGAAGTGCCCCCAGAACGCGGCCCCGCTCGCGGAAGTCCCGCCCCACGAACCCGATCGTGCGCTCCTGAAGCCTCACGTCTTCCAGGAATTGGTCAACCTCCAGCCCCAGAGGCTCCTCAGCGAGCCGCCGCCAACCTCGTTTTTTATTTCTTGGGCCGCGCCGCCGCCGCCTCAGGGCCGGATCCACCGAAGTGGGCCGCAGCCCCAGGAAGCCAGAATCGGCATCCTTTTTTGAGCGCTGTCTAGCACCACCACCATTGCTTTCGGGCGCCATCTTATTAAAGGAAGAACTTTGGCCGCCGGCCCTCCCAGTTCCGGTTCGGAGCGGATGCGCGCACCGCTTTCCCACCCTCTCGTGTGACGTACTTCCTGTGACAGCCATCTTGGTGAAGTAGTGACAGCTTCCAAAGGATTAGAGTGTTGTCGTCTTCGTGCAGGATAAATGGCTCCTCCCACTTCTGGGTTGTACAAGTGGGATCTGCAGATTCTTAGCGGCTGGGAGATTATAAATTCTTGGATCTCACCCTAAGTGAAAAACACCTTTCCCGGCCACCACATGTCTTTGCTCAAGCCTTTTTTGTGTGGTGCTGGGCAAATGTTCTACCACTAAACAACGTCCGGCCTCATGGTTTGTTTTTGTTTGTTTTTTGAGACAGTCTCACTTTGTAGTTCAGGCTGGGCTCGAACTGACGGCGATCGTTCCTCTGCCTCTCAAGTTCTGATGTGCACCACATAGCTCAGCCTGATTCCTTTTTCACGCCCACCTGTTTTTGAAACAGGGTCTCGCTATGCAGTACGAGCTGGCCTTGAGCTCACTTCGTAGCCCAGGCTGGTCTCGAACACGCAGAGATCCTCCCACCTCAGCCTCCTGAGTGCTGGAATTACAAGCGTGCGCCACCACGCCCAGCAGCCTGATAAATCAGAACTATCAGTATCAAATCCAGCGCAAGTCACATTGCTATCTCAGGGTGTTTGGCCTCAGTTTGCCAATCCTAGACTCCAAATCAACATTAGAAATGCTAGAAACAAATGCTAGGATCCTTAGGAGACATGGAATCGTTCATCTTGGTGTGCTTTAGTTTCCTTATCTGTAACATGGGAAAGATAATGCCAGACACTTTTATTTTCTTTTTAATACTGGGTACTGAATTCTGGGCTTTCACACTGATCTACCTACATCACCAGCCCTTTTTCAAAATTTTTAATATTCAGACAGGTCCGAGCATGGTGGCCCACTTATGTAATCCCAACATTCGGGAGGCTGAGATAGGAGGATCACCATGAGTTCGAGGCCAGCCTGGGCTGTGTTGAACTACACAGCAAGATCCTGTCTCAAAAAATAAAATACTGAGACACAGCCTGGCAAAAATCACTAAACTGCCCAAACTTGCCACCCTCCTTCCTCAGCCTTGTGGGGCGCCGGGGCCGGCTGTCCACCACCACACCCAGCTCGTGACAGACGATTCTGCAGATTAAACGAGGTAGCAGAAGTGAAGTGCTAAAGCCGGCCGACAGCTGCGCGTTAGCCATTGTTACAGACCCACCCCTGAGACTTCATCTCAGCGCTAACTAATCTCCGCTGTTTACAAATAAGGAAGGAAGCTCAGAGGCCCTCGGGGTCTGGCAGTCTTCCAAAGGTATGCACCGTCCCCTAAAAGACACTCTTGATTCTAAGGGGAAAGGCACAGGGAGGGAAGGCCCCACGTCGGGAGACACCGCACGGAACGCAGAGTCCGGAGAGCGCGGCAGGGGGCGCCCGAGGCCGCGGCAGCGTGCGCTCGGGGTGGGGGCGGGGCCAGTGTGGGCGTGGCCTGCGCTGCAAGCTCCAGTGGTCGCGGGGTGAGCGCTCTGTTATCGCGGTCGCCAGCGCCACCTCCATCCCGGGAACCCTCGTGCCCCGCGTGGCCATCGGGGCTGTGCGCCCGGGCCCCACGGTGCTCGCGGGCAGAGGGACACGTGTGTCCCGGCCACGCCCCAAGGCTCAGTTCCCAGGCCCCGCGGCGGGCGGGCAGAGCAGGGCAGGGCAGGCGGGTGTCCCGGGGGGCCGGGGCCGGGGCCGGGCCCGGTAACTGCTTTGGAAAATATGCAGGCCTGGCCCCCAGCCCGGGCCTGAGTCACCAGTCTCCCGGCTGCCGCGAGTCACGACTCCACCCGGCCCTGCTAGCCCGGAGGGGGGCCTGTCCCCGCCGCAGTCCCCCTTCCCCCGCCCCGAGACGACCTGACTGCCACACCGGGAGAGAAGCCTGGACTTTATTCGCTCTGTGGGGACACGATTCGGTTCTCGGCACCCCCTGGTTGTGGACGGGGAGGGGGGTTCCCAGCGAGCGGCTGGAGGGGGCGTGGCCTCCAGGTTTGCCCCTCCCCAGCTTTCGCTTGGGGTCCCCCACCAGGGTGAGGCGCTACTATGGTGAAGGACTGAAAAGTTGGGGGGGGTCCCGTGGAGGGGTGAGGGCTGTAGCACCAAGAACCCTCCCCCAGGACATTCCTGAAATCGGGACAGGACACCCTGGGGCCTGGTATCCGGGAGAGGTGCCTCTTAGGTGTGGGCAGAGAGGCGGGGCCGCAGCAGTCCTCGAATTGGGGCACCTGCGGGGGACCCGGGGCAGGCTGGACACTCAATGCAGGGCAGGTGGTGGGCAGAGGGCAGAGGACGCTACACGGGGCATGGTCCCTCCCCAGTGGAAGGGGTTTTCCTACCTGCTACACGATCTTTATTAAAGAAATGGTGTTTTCAGAATTGGGGGGCTTTCCCCAGAAAGGAGGGGAGGGGGCTGAAAAGGGTCCTCTGAGGAAGAAAGGTTGAGGGCCCCCAGTGGTCCCAAGACCTAAGGATAGGAGAGGGTGAGAGGCTTTACGTGGCTGGGCGGGAGGCATAGGGGCTTTGTGGTTTCAGCGTGCTTTTGTGTGATCGGTGGTGCCCTTTCCTGAGAATGGCAGCTCCGCGGGGGCCGGGCAGTGTAGTAGGTGCTCAATAAATACCTGAATGAATGATGTGTGGGCCAGTGCCCATGTGTGTTAGTGTCAGTGTGGTGTACCCGGATGTATGTGTATGTGGGATGCAGTGCAGCCCTATGTGCCACGAGGTGTGAAGAGTGGCAGTGAGAAGCCTTGCCCTCCTCCCAGTCCCCACTAAAGGCTTGGACCCGAGTGTCTGGTGGTGAGGAGATAAAGACCCCATCCTCACAGCTGGGCAGGGTGGCGTGTGCAGGTCAGAGCAGGGGTGCGCGTGCAGCCAACAGGAGCCAGGGAGCCAGCGCAGGGCGAGTGGGAGCAGGGCCGGGCGGCTGCGGTTCACTCCGCAGAGCCCTTGTGGCGCCGCTTGGAGGGCGGCACGAGGCGGCGGGGCAGGTTGGCGGGCAGCCCGTGGCCCTCCAGCTTGGCCTCGATGAGATGGCTGGCCAGGGCGAACTCCTCGTCATCTAGCATGCCATCGCGGTCCACGTCGCTCAGCTTCCAGATACGCCCCAGCACGGAGTTGGGGAGCTTGGTGCCCACCATCCAGGTCTTGGCCTTGGAGCCGCTCAGCTTGCCCTCGGCCGGCGCCAGGTTGTAGAAGATCTCATCGTACTTGGACTTGTCCTTGGTCACCACCCACTCGGCCTCGTCGTCGGAGCCCTCCTCACCATCCTCCAGTGCCTCGTCTGGGCCCCGCTCCACGAAGGGCCCCATGTGGGTGCCCTCGAAGGCGCCGCCCTGCACGCCCGCCTCCGTGCTCTCCAGCTCCTCCTGCCGCAGCAGGGGCATGAGCTTGGCGATGTTCTGCGTCAGCATCTCATCCAGCGCCTCCAGCAGCTTCGGCTTCAAGGAGTGGAATTTGGTGAAGTCGTGGGCCATCAGCATCTCCTGTGGAAAGGGGTGGGGACACAAGACATCAGAGCAGTCCTGGCTGCACCCAGCACACCACTTTCCCCAATGCTATAATCCTAGGTCTGACCATGCAGACCCATCTCCCAGTGTTGCTTTGTTCCTCCCACCTCGGTATGGAATTTCTGAAAATTACCGTGGCACATGGCTGCCTATAAGAAAGACTACACTTCCCAGCATCCCTTGCAGCCAACTGGCCATGTGACTATATTCCAACCAATTGGGTGTAAGCACAAGTTGCCCTGGGCAACTTTGAGGTTTATTCTGTTCAGTAGGGTAGACACTGGCCACGTGTGGTTATTTGAATTAGTTAAAATTAAAGAAAAACCTATAACTCAGAGGTTTGTTTCGTGTTCCCCTCCCCTCTGTTTCACCACAAATCAAACATACCAGTGGAGCTGTATCCCAGCCCTTTTAAAAATTTATTTTCAATTTCATTTTCTTAGGGTCTCACTATGCAGTCCAGGCTGGCCTCAAACTTGTGATCCTCCGGCCTCATCCTCCCAAGTAACTGGGATTATAGGCATGCACCACCCATGCCTGCCTCTAAAATTCAATTTTAATGTGTCCAGTGGCTATCATATTGGACAGTCCAGCCTGGAACATTTCCATCACGGTAGAAAGTACTATTGCCTAAGACTGTTCTAGAAAGGGTCCTTAAAGAAAATCTTCTCTTCCCCTCCCTCCCCTGTTGGCTGGAATGCATGCACACAATGGCTAAAGTTTCTGCAGCCATTTTGTACCATGAGGATTCTTGGGAGTGCAGGTCAGATACGGAGAAGAAATAAGAAAGACTAGTCCTTTGGCTCCATAAAGCACCAAATCAGCCCCAGGTCATGTTCTGGGCCTTTTATGAAGAAGGGAAAACCAAACTCTAAAATTAAGCCACTGTTATTATCTTTTCTTCATTCTATTATCCTACTTTATAAAACCAGGGTCCCACGGACACACATTTGGAAGATGTTTTCCATAAACACACAGTCCCCCACCCCCTGCCCAGTTTCCTCCCAAAGGTTGCAGAGGGTGACCTCTCTGTCACCCAGCCACCCCTCCCGTCAGCTCCAACCTGCATCTTCTGGCAGTCGGGAAAGTCGCCGGGGGATATGTGGTGCTCCAGCTGGATCTTGGCGAAGATGACGGGCAGCTTGAGGATCAGCTGCTTCTTCTTGTTCTCCTTCCCAAACACAGAGGGCATCTCCTTCTTCAGGTAGCTGATGATGTACGCGTGCACCTGTGGAGGAGCGGCCCACCTGAGCTCGAGGAGGCCCTGGGGCTGGGCAGAGCCTCCACGCTGAGCTCCTTCACCAGCCCTTTAGTTTCTGTTTTGAAACAGGGTCTCAGTAAC
Organism: Dinomys branickii; assembly: GCA_004027595.1. Taxonomy (NCBI): domain Eukaryota; kingdom Metazoa; phylum Chordata; class Mammalia; order Rodentia; family Dinomyidae; genus Dinomys; species Dinomys branickii. The sequence goes on from PVLD010026839.1 coordinate 13,419, forward strand.
TCACTGAGTTGCCCAGGCCGGATTCAAACTTGTAATCCTCCTGCCTCAGCCTCCCCACTACTGGGGTTGCAGGCACATGCAGCTGCGCCTGGTCTGGGATCTGCGTGTCTGGTGAGTTATAGAGGCTGCTGGAAGCAGAGTGGCTCCCTGTCTCCTAAGTGACCTCAGCCCTGAACTCTTCAGCTTCCTCTGTGCTGTCCACCCCCATGTGCCAGGCTGCCCCTCTGCTAGGCTCAAGCCTCAGCTCAGTGCCCCCTCCAGATGCCCTCTTGCAGCCCGGACTCAGGCCCAGCCAGTGCCATGTCTCAGCTCTGCCTGTCCTAGGGAAGTGCCACCCAGCCCTGCTTGCCCCAGGAATCAAAACACACTGTATCTTTTATCCTTTGTTTCTTTGTCTTGGGACAGGGTCTTAGTATGACCTTTAGGCTGGCCTTGAACTCACATCAATCCTCCTGCCTCAGCCTCCTGACAGCTGGGACTGTGAACATGCACCACCAGCCCAGCTCAGTAACTGTGAGTGGGAAAGGGTCCTGAGGCCAACAGGTCCGAGCACCACTGGCCTGCATGTCCTACCTGGGTCCTGCATATGCATCCAACATCTCTCCCCATTTCATTCCCAATCCTCACTGCAGTCACAGCCAACCAGGACACATCCGTGCCAGCCTCTCCCCACTCTCCACCCCAGGGCCTTTGCATTTGCCACTTGCTCTGCCCAGTGTTCTGCCCTGGCCTCCACAGATCTGACTCCCTTGAAGTCTTTTACACATCCTGTCCCACAGAGGTTATCCAGTGGTAAGCCCAACCAACACTGTCACCTTCGGTGTTCACTCAGAGGGTGTCACAACCCATGGTTAATTCATTTATCTGTCACTTTATTTGTTCTGTCTCTCGCCATCAAATATGAGCCCCAGGGTCCAGGCATGGCCTATTTCCTCTGTGCAGGCACCAGGCGCACAGAAAGCACTCCTGAGGAATAGGTGTGGGATGAGCCATGAACTTGGGTACCTTGGAGCCACGGTCTCAACCCACCAAAATGTTAGCAAAGGGCGGCAGTTGGGACTGGCGTGGCCACCTTCTACAGGGTGCATTAGAATGTAAAAACAAGAGGGTACCGGGCATGGTGGCGCACACTTGTCATCCCAGCACCTGGGAGGCTGAGGCAGGAGGATTGCTGCAAGAGTTCGAGGCCAGCCTGAGTGACATAGTGAGACCGTCTCTCATAGGTTTAAGCCAGGAATGGTGCCCACCTGTGACCTCAGCATTCTGGGAGGCTGAGGCAGGACGATCGAAAGTTTGAGCCCAGCCTGTGCAACTTAAGAGATTTTGCAAGACCCTGTCTCCAAATAATAAAGACAGGGCTCAGGGTGTGGCTCAGTGTGAAGGCCCCACATTCTAATCCCCAGCCGCATAACAGCAATAATGATGGGTTTCTTGGTACCATAACAGCTCGTGTGGCCTCCAGCTATCACCTCCAACCTCTGAGGCACCTCGCTCAGGCCAGGGTGCTGCTGCCCCAGGGCCTCCGCACAGCTGCCCCCTGTCCGGACAGCTCCTCCCCCCAGATCTCCACCAGCTCTTCCTCTCCCCGTCCCTGTCAGCCAATGGGGCAGGGGCGTGACCAGGTTGGTGGGCGGGGCCTGTCAGAGCCAGCCAATGGTGTGGAGGGGACGGAGCCCGCGTCTGCCTGGAGCCGGCGGTGCTGGCTGAGCTGATGGCTTTTCCAGGGAGGAAGCGGGGGAAGGTGCCAGGAAGAGATAAGGTGGGCGGCAGGCCGGGGCGCGGGGCGGCCCCGGGGTTTGTCCGGCTTTCCGGAGCCGCCTCCTGCCTAGCGGGGCTCCAGGTGTCCGGCCTGCCGCGCCCACCCCGTCCCGGTCCCCGGGGCTCCAGCTCCCGCCCTGCGTCCCCCAGGGACCTGGATATGGAGGGCGAGGAAGCCAGAAAGAGGAGGAGCCCCGTGCGGCCGCGCTGGAGAAAGCGCGGAGAGTGGAGGAGCCGGAGGGGAGGGAGCGCAAGGCCTGTCCGAGCTCCCAGCCCCGTCCACACCGCCGGCTCTGGATCGTAAGCAGGGTTCCCAGGGGCGGAGGGGTCTGACTCACCCTCTCCCGGCCCTAAACCAACACCTCACCTCATCCCCGGCAGCCTCCCCGGTGACTGCCCCGACTGGCCTCTCCCTCCTAAGGCCCGACTCGCCCCCGGCTCCTCCTGCAGCCTCCGCCCTGGGCTCCCTCCCGGCTTGAATGCCCCCTCCAGAGACCAGCCTGAGTCTCACCCCGTCCTACCCCTGCCCCCAAACCTGCAGAGGCTCCTCGGTGCCCCAGCACAGCCCGCAGGAGCCCAGCCTCAAAGGTCTACTCTGAGCTCAACCAACGTCTCCCCGGAACCCTCTCTTCCAGGAAGCCCTCCGCACCTCCACTGGGCGACCTGCCCCAGCCATGGCCACCCGCGGCTGTCACTGTCCCAGGGAAGTGGTGAAGCTCAGGGTTTGTCTACTTTCTCAGCCAGTAAATATGTACCGAGCTCCAGTCTGTCCAAGCTCTGGAACTCATCCTGGAGGACTTCCAAGGCCTCTGGCTCTGTGGAACTTAAGAGGAGCTGAGGAGGCAGACGGCAAACACAGCTGATGGGGACACACTGGCCCTGGGAGCAGAGCTCCAGCAGGGTTAGGGCTACAGCAGAACCTACAAAAAGGGGGGGGGGGGGGGGGCAAGGACAGGCCACCTGGTAAGATGGCATGTGATAAAAGACCTGAGGGAGGTTCAGAGTGTGCAGCCCTGCAGGGAGCCAGGGGGGGAGCACAGAGGGAGAAGAGGTTTCCAGCAGAAGGGACAGCAAGTGTAAAGGCCCTGCGGCAGGGCTAGGGGTGCCATGCAAGGGATAATGGGAAGGGAATGGGAGATGAGGGCAAAGGTATAGAGTGGGGCAAGCACATGATCTGCAGGCCACCTGGAGAGCCTGGCTTTCAGAGGTGGGGGTCATGGGAGCTATGGGCAGAGGGGAGACAAGATACAATCTGATCATCAGCTGTGGGGCCCTGCCTGCCTGTAATCCCAGCACTGGGGAAGCTGAGGCAGGAGGATCACTGTGAGTTTGAGGGCAGCCTGAGCTACGTAATGAATTCAAGGCCAGCCTGAACTGCATAGTGAGGCACTGTCTCAAAAAAAAAAAAAAAAAAAGTGCCAGGGATATGGCTCAGCAGTGCAACGTCTGCCTGGCAAGTTCGAGGTTGCGAGTTCGATTCCCCATACCAAAAAACCAAACCAGAACAAAAGATACAGAGGTAAGCAGAGACGAGTACGGCCCCCCCACTCCCGCCCCACAGGAGCGACTCATGTGTGGAGCTCGCCCCCTCATGCCCAGTCCAGCAGCAGCGCCTGCTCCACTGGGCCCCACCCCACGGCCCCACTCACCCTGGCCAGCCGTGCGCGCTTCACCAGGTCGTTCAGCTTGCGTAGCGCTGCGTGGCGTGGCAGGCCCTGGATGTCCCGAAACAGGTCCTGCTCCTCCAGCTCGAATAGGTGCCGGTTGTCGGGCACGAGGAGCGGCTGGGACCAGAAGGAGCCAATGTAGACGCGCAGGACCTCTGGCGTGCCCACCACCTTGCCCAGAGCCCACATGAGCGCGCCGTACACGCGCATCAGCTGCTGCGTCTCCACCATGTCGGCCTTGTTGAGCACCACGCGAATCTTGTCCTCGTAGCCGTGCAGGGCGCCGATGGCCTCGGAGAACTCGTCTGAGATCTCCAGCTTGTGCGCGTCGAACAACAGGATGATGAGGTCGACGCGCTCCGCAAACCAGCGCAGCACTGCCGGGAAGTCATAGCCTGCAGGGGATGGGGTGGGGGACAGAAGTCAGGACCCTCCCCCGCCACGGTATCCATTCTTTTTGGACTGACTTTGGACTGTACGGGGTGCTCGGGTTGTTAACTATCCAAATCCTGGGGTATGTGAAACAGCTGAGATCTCCGGTGTGTCCCAGCACCCTGACTCACAGGTTTTCCAGAGACCCCTGCACTTCTGCAGACTCCTGGCCCCCCGAAGGCCTCCATCACCGGGCCCCTTCCAGCCAGCCTGAACACATAGCAAACCCTGTCTAAAAAAAAAAAAAAAAAAAAAAAAAACCCTGAAAGGCAAAACCGAAAATCGAGCAAAGCTTGTGAGCCCAGAGAAGGGTGACTGAGACCCCTCACACCTGGCAGACAGGCACACCTGGGTGTGAACTCTTGCTCTGCCACATCAGCTCTGTAACTTCAGGAAAGTAAGTATCAAAATCTCTCTGAACTTGCTTGCTCTTTTAACACATTGGAAATCCTAACAGTGCCTACCTCACAGGGCCACAGGGAGAGGGAAGTAACAGGGATGAGCTAATGGAGGTAAAGAGTTTAAAACAATGGCTGACATGAAACTGTACACTAATGAGTGGGTTTCCTGGCATGTAAACTGTATCTCCATAAACTATTTAAAAGCAAAATAAAAACAGTGCTGAAGCCAGACATGGTAGTGCATGCCTAGAATCCCAGCATTCTGGGAGGCTGAGGCAGGATGGTCATAATTTCTGATCCTATCCTGGCCTGGACAGTTTAGTGACTGAGTGAGATCCTGTCTCAAAAAAAAAAAAAAAACAACAGCATGCAGGGGATATAGCTCAACATGAAAGCCCTGGGTTCAATCCCTGGTACTGCAAAATAAAAATAAACAAAAATGAAAAGGAGACCAGGTAGTAGGAGCACAGCAGCCAGGTCACGAGGGTCAGACCTGGGCCTGTCGGCCTCCACTGGCCATCTCTGGAACCTTCCCTAGCTGCCCGCTCTGCGGGAGGGGGACAGACCCTGGGGCAGTGCCAGCCCTGCCTTCATGGGCTCACAGTCCCCAGTGTAGCTGCATTTTTGTGACCCCATTTTCCAGACAAGGAAACTGAGGCATGAAAGACCAAGGGGCTTAGACAAGACACGCAGGCAGGAGGCAATAGGACAAGAGGCCATAGAGCACCATGGGTGGGCCAGTCCTGGTTCTGCCCAGGCTCCTTGGGGATGAGGTGGGTGGGTGGGGCGTTTTTTGGGGGGGAGGAGGGGCTGGTGCACACGCATGTGCAGACACACAGCCCGGTGGTCTTGGAAAGTGTGTCTCCCAGGGCAGGCGGGGAGGGACAGAGGGAGAGAGGCTGATTTAGTGAGAACGGACGTGGCGGGGGGAGGAGGAGGCAAGGGACATGGAAATAAGCCCAACCCCGGATCCCACTGGGCCAGCTCAGTTCCAAGGCCTATAAGCCTCCCTACAAGCCAGGGAGAGTGTCACTGCTCCCATTCACAGAGTGCACCAGGCACAGGACAAGTGGCACAGGCAAGTTGCTCAGTTTAAAGAAGGACACACACACACCCCGTACCCCACAGCATCCCGCACCCCATAGCATCCATTCTTTCTGGACTGACTTTGGACTGTACAGGTGTTCAAGTTGTTAACTATCCAAGAGCCCAAGGTGGGTGTGCGGTGGCGCATGCCTGTGATCCCAGCACTCAGGAGGCTGAAGCAGGAGAACCACCGCAAGTTCAAGGCCAGCCTGGGCTACACAGCATGGCTCTGTCTCAAGAAAAAAAGTAGCAGAGCCCAGACTGGAAGTCGGCTAGAGCCCCACTAGGCCAGAGTCTCTCTCACCAGGGAGCTCAGAGATGTTGCACACAGGGCCACACACCCAGCACAGCGCACTCAGCAGGACATAATCACAGCCACACACTTCAAGATGCAGGCTTCTGGCACAGCCCTGCTCACCCTCCTACACACACACACTCACTCACACAACCACAGACACCAGCACACACTCGGAAGCACACTTGCACATCCACTGTCCTTTAGACAACCATACAACACCCTCCTGGATCCAAGGGCACCCACAGACACAAACACACAGTTATACAACATACACTCCCGCATATGTGCTCTCACACACTTACACACTCAGCACCACCGGGCAGCAAGACACAGTGGCACACTGTTCATAGAGCCTCTCTTTCTTCCAGGTATGGTGGCACACACCTGTGATCCCAGTACTCAGGAGGCTGAAGCAGGAGGATTGCTATGAGTTCGAGGCCAACCTGGGCTACAGAGCAAGTGCCAGTCTCAAAAAAAATAAATTTTCCCTGTCCCTTCTGGTCCTCCATAACCACACAAAGGCACACACAGACACAGGTCTGCCCAGGCCACCTCACAGGCACATGGAGGCCCATGCTCCACACTGTCCCAGACCCACGCTGCTTTACCCAGTTACGCAGAAGACTCTCAGATACATGGTCTCCTGCATGTGTTTCCCCAATGGCTGCGTACAGAGATTGTCACACATAGGCCCACAACGCCCCTCGGGCCTCCACAGTGCCTTCTACCCCCCCGCATACACACACACGGAGCCTCCACATCGTCACACCCAGTGACACACTTTCCCAGGATACACAGGAGGTCAGAGACACACACCAACCCAGGGCCTCCTCTTCCTGTTCCTCCAAGCCAGGGAAGGAGACCTCGTCCTCTACTACCTGAAGCCCTGGCAGAGACTTGGGGACGGGCTCCCTGGCTGTCCCCTGCCGGCCCAGGGCGGGAGCCCCAGGAATTCCTCTCTGGCTGGCAGCACGTCCTCAGCCCCCCTCTGATGGCTCCTGCAGCTGCCTCCTGCCTCTCCCGCTGAGGCTGTGCCGCTGGACAGGGGCCAGGGACACGGAACCCTGGGCGTCCCCGCCCCGCCCTGGCCTCCCTGGGTCCCCTCTGCCCTACACTGCTGCCTCTTTTGCCCTGGTTCCAGCAAGGCTGGGAGGGGGGTGGGCAGATACCGGGGTGCAGGGAGATCCTGGAGGGCAGATGCTGGGTGCCGTTGGCAGAGCACAGGCCCTGCAGTGGGTGGCGGGTGGGGACGGCTCCCTCGAGGCCCAGCTGGAATTCACCCCGCTGCTCCCCCTGCACAGCTGTTTATAAATTCCAGGCCTGGCCCTGGCCGTGGCCCAGATTCCCCTCCCTGCCCTGCCAGCCCCATCTGCGGCCCAGGCCAGGCCGCATTGACTCTCCTGACTGAGTCACAGGAACCCCTGCCCCAGGCCGCTCTCTCCGCCCTCCTCCCCTCCCGCCCCAGCTGGCCCAGGCCTGTGCCCACCACGCACACGTGTCCCACACACGCCTCCCAAGCATCCAGGGCGCAGCACCCTCACAGGCAACCACAGCCTCCTGACGAGCCCTCTGCTACCCGGCCGCCCACCCGCCACCCTCCTCCCTCGGACCTGGGGTCCTGCTCCCGGCGAGGCAGGCATCACCCCCTCACTCACCCCGGCTCACTCGCTGCTTGGCGCCCGACAGGATGCCAGGGGTGTCAATGATGCTAATGCTCTCCAGGACCTGGTTGGGGAGCTGGGCGCACATGAACCTGGGGGCAGGGGGTGCAGTCAGCATGAGGGCGGGAAAGACAACCAGCAGTGGGGAATGCACAGCGGAGGCCAGGCCGAGTGGGACCATGATCCTCCCCGTGCTCCCGGCCCAAGTCCCTGCCCCAGGACCCCCTGGCCGCTGGCATCACACCTGTTGAGGAAGGTGTTCCCGAAGGGGTTGAGCTTCCGGAAGGGCTTGTCTGGGTCCACAACCAGGGCATTGCCGGGCACGGTGCCCTCGGTGTCACCATGCATGACGGCCACGAAGCAGTCGGTGGTGGGCTCAGGCCCCACGCGGGAGCCGGGCACCTCCTGCTCCAGCAGGTACTGGATGAAGCTGGTCTTGCCGGTGCTGTACTGGCCGGCCACCAGCACCATGGGCTTGCCGTCAAAGTCGGCGTCCTCCAGGGTCGGCGAGTGGAAGGCGCCGAAGCGGTAGTGCTCCTCCAGCGGCAGCAGCTTGCTGCGGTAGAGCTCCTTGAGCGCCGAAGTCACCGTGCGGATGGCCTCGGGCTGCTGGCCCCGGGCCCCGCCCCGCTTCAACCAGCTGAACATGGTGGTCGCACCGGGGTCTCTGCTAAGGGAGCCGAGGTGGGAAGCTGCTGTCTCCGGGGCCTCAGAGAGCAGAGTGCGCTGACGGGCGGGCGTAGGCGGCAGCCTGGGGAGGACTGGGCAGGCAGAGAGAGGCGGGAAGACGGGGGGGGGGGGGGGGGGGGGGGGGGGGGGGGGGGGGGGGGGGGGGGGGGGGGGGGGGGGGGGGGGGGGGGGGGGGGGGGGGGGGG
>PVLD010026840.1:0-21593 GCA_004027595.1 Dinomys branickii
TTTATAAAAAAAAAAAAAAAAAAAAAAGATGGCAACTTTGTGTCCACTGTGCCCAACAAATATGAATTATACATTAGAAATCAAATCTGTGCTTGTGAAGGGTAGCACAGAAGATACATCTCTCCCCACTGGCCTTGATCTAGTCACATTAGCTGTACTTCTCGTGGTGGCTATAGAGTCATTATCCAATTATTCTTCAGCATGAGTCCCCAAAACAGCACACGGATTGTTCAGCAAATGACTACCGTGTTCTTCGATATTTACATATCTTTACTCTCACACGTATACATCTTTTCCTAAATATTGAAAGTATGCTCTACTTAAGTTTTGGAATTTTATTGCCTAAATCTTGCAGTGGGGATTTCTAGAACACACAAAGGAGTTTGAAGTAGGACACACAGGCTGTAATGAGAAAGCCTGAATGTTGTACAGTCTTGCCAACCAATGTAGAGGAAGCGCTAAGTTCATATTTCAGCATACTGGTCATGGTAGCTTGAGGTGGACTGCCCTGGGGAGTTCACGTCTCTGTGTACCTGAACAGTGGAGCGTCGTGAAGGGGCTACCCCTTCTCAGACTTCATGACCACGAGGGTGAGTGTTTAACTTCAAAATTCCAAACTGGGTCATCACGATGGTGACATCATTTAGCTTGACTTGATATATGGCCTGTCCTCCAGAGCTGACAAACATATCTCATGGTACACAATAGAACTGAGAACTTCTCATGCTTTCTCGGGTTGGTTTCCAGTGAACTTGTGAAGTCTCCCTCGGTGGTGTGCAATAATTTCACAGAGTCAGCAGCCAAGTCTGGAAAGTTCTCTATGAGTACCAGTGACATGCCAGGGCTCCCAATGCAAATTTCTGAATAATTGGAAGAACGAATATATGAATGTATCTTTAAGTGAGAAAGATGGGTTACAAACCCTATAGTTAAAGAAAACCCTTGTAGGAACTCTATCGTCATTGAAGTATGAAAGTTTGCTGCAATCTGATGCCGTTCCTCTTGTTTTCATGGACTGATGGCTGTGGGATGAATGCAGTGGTGCATGTGCACTTGGAACTGGCCGGTTGCTGTTCTCACTTTCCTTGGGTGTCTTTGCATGTTTTCCTGCTTTTATCTGCTACTTTAATATTTAGTATTTCCAAATACATATTTTTACCTTATGTCATTGTCCTGACTTAGACTCCTTAATGCAAATCTCTCTGCTGGACATATCTAGGCAAGTGCTTACTCACACAAGATTTCAAATTCTATGTATCCCAAAATGAAACTTTTGTTGCCATTCACATGAATATCATATAAGACCACCATAGTCTCACCTGACTTAGAGATTTGGGGCAAACCTTCCAGGCCTAGCTTCCCCAAGCAAACTCTCCTTTTCTCTCCCATCTGAATGGCGGTCACAGAGGTCATCATTTTGAAGGCCTTTACCAAGACCGCAGCGAGTTGGAATCATCAATCCAACTTACACGAGTCTGGAAGACACCGGGCAGAGTCTGGCTTGCTGGCACTTCGGCAGATACACACCCCATCCTCTCTCCTTCCTGCTCCTTTTCTTGCTCTGTGCTGCAAACGATTACATCTCCTCAATAGCAGTACACGAAAGACCCAGGCTGAGATAGTGTCAACATCTGTTCCCTTCTGTTGCTATCTGATTACGTAATCCACCTCAGCCCAGAAACCTCAGCAAACATTCTCAAAGCCACTCTTGTCTCCATTTCACCCTTCACCTGTGAGAAATGCAACAGGTAAATCTAGCCATTTTCTTTTCCAAAGAGCAAACACACACCCCTCGTCTATTTCTGTCAGCACTGTTCTGTTCCAGGCATTCCCTTTTCCTTTGGTCAGTCAAAAATTCTTCTGTCTGGTATTTCTAATTCCAGTCTCATTTCCTTAATTTTAGGCTCCACATCTGCATAGGGTGATCTATGTGCTTTATCAAAAAATGCTTATTTTAACATTAACATGGATTATTAGTAGCTCCAAGCTCTTTAACCCACTAAACCTCCACTGTCTGCTCTGAGCTTACATTTCAGCCTTATAACTTCTGGGCTTATGTTTCAGATTCCAGCAGCAACAAATAGGCCATAATATAATTCTTCAGGTGAGGTCTTGCTTTAGAATCAAGTAGAGATATTTCTTCCTTTGTATATGTTATACTCACCATTTTATGGGCTGAGATAGGTGACTGTCCTGTGAACAACCTAAAATATCTATTTATAAATCTTCACAGAAGTGAGTATTGTTTTTTACCTTATATTGTTTTGTCCTATCCTTCCACACTTATGGAAAATGATATTTATTCATCAATTTCTCAGCATGGCAGGGATTCTCAGCATGGGAAACCACTACCAATTCCCAGCATCAGACTCGAAAGCAGGAGGGTCAGAGACATGATCTCATTCTGCTATGACTGCTGTGAGCTGGGCTCAGGTATTTTCTTCACCCAAATCAACTCCCTTAAAATGACTCTACGGTGTGCTTCCTGATGGGCAGAGTGGGCCCATTTTATACATCTTTATATCTTATAACTAAATAATCACAAGAGATCATATATATTTACTGCATGAATAAAAGAATATTTCAGGGACAAATCCCAGGAATGTCTGACCATGTCCTTTTGAGCTGGTGTCAAGTTTCTTAGAAACATGACTTTTGATTTATATAATTTCTCATATGGAACATTCTTCATATGTAGAGTATGTAGCACATGTGTAGAATTCTTCAGGGTTTTTTGGTGAGCAGGCAGCCAAACTGCCAATCTTAGAGAAATGGAGGGAGGACTGATAAGAGTAGTAAAAGATTATGGGGCAAAAGGGACTCTCTAGTGTAGCAAGCAGTGTGTGTTTTAGCTGGAAACCTTTTAGCAGAGGGCCAAGGAAGTGTCTTTCTGACTAGGATGGGGCTCAGTGAAGGGGACCTTGTACTAGGGAGTCCTACCCAGTACCTATACTGTACAACCTCTGTTATGTCTGTTGCTACCTTTCCATCAATTGCAGGTATCCTTGTGGAACCAAAGAAGCATTTATGTCATTGAAATTGCTAATTTTATTATAATCATCTGCTTATGTGTTCTCCCTTTTAGTATGCTGTGAGTGCTTACTTGCAGACCTCTGCTTTATTTATTTAAATATCCAAGGCATAGTAGGAATTAAAGTATTATATAATTAAGGGTTGAGTAGGTGAGTGAGGAGAAGAAGTGATAAAACAGAACCTGGAAGAACATGATGGAACCAGATGAACAAATGTGCTTGAAGTAAACTGCCTGCACCTATGAGAAGTTAGAGTTAGCAGCCTGCTGCGACCTGCACAGATATTGATGCTCCCAGGCAAGACAGCAAGAGTAAGAGGAAATAAAGACAAGAGATGAAAGCTGAGGTCAGGCGGAGCCCTCTCTCTTCTGATGGGAGGAAAGGAACAGAACAACCACCACGGGAGGTTTTCTTTACACGTTTGACAAAGTTAGTATCGCACAACACAGGGTTGCCTAGTGACTAATGAATACAATTACCTCAGGCAAGAAGTTTTCCTAAAGTAGCTCCACTGCTTTAGCCACTCTGGCCTGGCCTGGCCTCCACACCCGTGACCAACTTACAGCTCCAGCCACCCCCTGCACAGCAGATAGATTGTGCAAACCTCAGGAGAACACAAAGGAAGCCCCACATTTCAGCGTGCTAAGGTTGTTTGTTTTGGCTCAGGAAGCAGGCTGCTGCTAATGTACTTATCCGGTGGGTGGGTGGGGGCAGGGTTTCCTCATTTTAGGTCTCAGGAGCTTTTCCTAGGAGTGTCTTCTTCCTCCAGCCAGAACGTGAAGAAAACAAGAAGAGAGAAAATGTGAAAGGATCATGCATCTCTTGTACGTTTGGGTTAGTAAGTGACACAGTTCATTTCTCTTAATGTTTAATTGGTGATAACATTACTTCAGTTGTACTACTTCTATATGAGATTGATCAACTTTTTCTATAAAGGGCCAGACAGCAAATTTATTACTATTTGTAGGTCATAACATTTCTTTCACAAATATTCATCCTGGTGGCTGTAGCCTGAGAGCAGGCATAGGTAATATGTAAATTAGGTATGGCAGTACTCCAGTAAAACTTTATTTATGGATGCTTAAATTTGAATTTCATAAAACTTTCAGATGTCACAAAATATGACTCTTATTTTGATTTTCTTCCAACAGTTTAAAAATGTAAAAACAAAACAAAAACGAAACCTTCATTCTTGGGCCTTATAAAAGTAGGTACCGAGCTGAACTGAGCTTGTGCCTGGAATAATTTTGTGACCTCTGACCTGGATGCAAGTGGATGGGAAAGGTTGTCCCCAACTCGCTGTTACCTTCCTGAGAAGCTCCATATGGTGTTAGTGTTGGAGGGCTGTGAAGATTCCTTCAGGATGCTCCTCCAGGTTCAAAAATGCACAGTTCCCTTCTCTGATGTTGAACGCACCCAGCCCCTTTTCAAGAGAGGCAGCACCAGTCTCTCCCTGTCATTGTTCTTAGCTCAGGCACAGGGGTTTCTGGGTAATGTGCAGAGTCCCTTCCATCAGGTCTGGCGGTGGCCATGTCAGGTTCTGAGAGGTACAATTAAAAGATAAGATTATGTTCTTCTACTGCAGAGAGAACCAGGCCATATAACTGCATGATGCTCACAGAGAAAGGGAGGAATGGGAACACGCAGACTTGATGCAAAGTGACTGATTCATCAGCTGAGGTGCCTCTCCTCAGCATGCAGTCTCTTGATTAGACCATTCTTTGGGGTGTACCTTCATTGTCCTCCCCAATGTGCCTCTTGGCATCTGTTGCCTAGGGAGGGCAGAACTTTCGTACCCTTCGACATACTGGAATACATTTTGGAGCCGATGAGACAGTGTTACAGGCTATTTTAATTCAGCATTTTAGTTTTCTTGACAACATACTTCCATCAACATTTAGGAAATGTTGATTCATTCGCATTTAGTCTGATGTGTGTTTCTAATAAAACACAAGATTTTCTCTTTGGCATAATTTCAACTGGGCTTTAAATATTTTTCATTACTTCTTAAGCATTTCTCAACTCAATGTCTGCTACCTGAAGGGGTCTGAGAAGTATGCTTTTGCAGGAAATGGAGTCGCTTTTGATTCAATCTTCAGCTCAGCTGAGCTCCCATAGTTCCCTGATAATCCAAACAAGTGTGTGCTGCCCTCCTCCTGTATCGTCATCTTTTGAATGGGGGTTCCAGAGATTTTCTAAACTTTATTCTTTCTTAAGTTTTTAAACTTTTGCTTTTTACATTTTTTTACCAGTACATGTTTGCAGTACTTAAAGTGAGTGTATTCCTCGTGTGGAGTTGGTCCCTGCCTGTGATGCATGAACACATCGGAACCCCTTTTCTGTCCCTTCTCTCTACATTTTCTCATCTCCTTCCCTTTTGAGAAAGATCTCTCTCTCTCTCTGCTTTCTATTAACTTTTGTTTTGCTTTTTATGTTTTATCTGGCTTTCTCATAGAAGAGGAACCATTTGATATTTAAGTGTGTGTGTCTGACTTATTTCACTTAACACTACGGTCTCAAAGAGTATTCATTTTCCTACAAATGACTTGTTTATTTATCTTTATGGCAGAGCAGTACTCCACTGTGTGAAGATACCACATTCTTTTCAGCCATTATTCTGCTAATGGACATATAGGCTGCTTCAAATTTAGTGAATATGAATTGTCCTGCTATAAATATGGATATGTATCATGTGATATGGTGTCTTTTACTCTTTTGGAAAGATATATAGAAAGAGAATAAATAGGTTAAATGTAATTTATAGTTTTAGGTTTTTGGAGGACTCTCCATAATGACCTTCATAGTCCCAGTTTACATTCCCATCAATAATGTAGAAGGATGCCTTTTTCTCCCTACAAGCTTGCCAGCATCTTTTTTTAAAAATTTGATTTCTTGATGATCATTCTTTTTAGCTTAAGATGAAATCTCAGTTTTGTTTTAATCTGCACTTCTCTAACGACCATTCATTTTGAACTTTTATTCATATATGTGTTGGTCATTTGTATCTCTGTGAACTATCTATTCCATTTTTCTATTTTTTGATTGGGACTTTTATTGGAAGAGTTCTAATATTTTTCAGTTAATTATGTACTTTGGATATGAATCCTGCTGGAGGAATAGCTGGCAAAATTTTTGCCATTCTGTAGGTTGTCATTTTCCTTTTTTGGTGGTTTGTTGTTGTTGTTGAGCAGAAGCAGAAGCTTTTCAGTTTGATACGATCCCATTTGTTCATTATTGGTTCTAGTTCCTATGCAAGTAGGTTCTGTTCACAAAGTCCTTGCCTATGCCTATGACCTCTAGAATTTTACCTACTTTAGCATCCAACAGGTTAATTGCTTCTGGTTTAATATTTAGTTCTTTGATCCATTTTTTATTTTAATTCAGTACATGGTGAGAGACATGGGTCTAGAGTCAGTTTTCTGCATGTGGACAGCCAGTTTTTCCAGCATATTAAAGAGTCTATCTTCCCTCAAGTGTATGTTTTTGGTCCCCACTGTGAAACATCAGGTATCTGACTGTGCTTGGGAGTTGTTTCCACATCTACTCCATGTCATTGATCCTCTTGTCAGTTTTTGTGTCAGTACCATGCTGCTTTTATCATAGTAGCTTTGTAGCATAGCTTTAAGTCTCGGATTGTTGTGCCTATTACCAGAAAGTGTTTTTGGTATTCTAGGTCTCTTCTGGTTCCCTTTGAATTTTATGACTGTTTTCTCCTATTCTGGGGAGCTTCAATCATTACCTAGATTCTCAAAGTCCTCTTCATGCTCAGTGACAGCAAACTCTAGCCTAAACCACATGGGCCAGAAGTCACACACTTAACCTGGGATTTCACAGATGTGGACAAGCCTTGTAATCTAACTTAACATGTTTGGAAGCAGAGGGCTTTGGATAAACCTATCCTTAGCTGTCAGCTACTTCTATCAAACTGTTTTATATTATGGTGGAGGTACATAAGCTCTTCTGTTGTGCAGCTAGTAGGAAATTTAACTTTTATTCTATAAGCACTCAGAAGAATATTACCTATTAGTACCAAAAGCAGAAATTGAAAATATAATATTACCTAAGAATAGTACAGTATAGAGAAGCCTGAGGGTACTAATGCATATGCTCCTCATGAGTTTCACTACAGTTTTGAATGTATGAGATCATTATAGCAGTGCTGTCATTAATCAAAAACATTATCATAAATGCTATTATTCCAATATGAATGATCCTTCTACTGTTTATAATAAAGCAGGTTACATACTATTAGAGCCTCAAATACTAACATTTGAAAAAAGATTTACTTCAAATTCTATGATATATATTTGTGTAAATAAAAACCTGAATATATTTGCTTCATTGCAAAACTAAAAACAGTTCCCTTTCCCTGAGTGTTTTGTTTCTCAAGTATTAAAATAGACTTTAAAATATAAATATTGATATCTTTCAATTGTCAAGAAAAGCACACAATGCACAAAGATTTAAATAAGCCAGGAATAGCAAATCAGAAAGTTTCTACAGTGCTTGGTAGTGAAGATGTATTTCAGTTTAAAAAGCTTATGCAAAATGAAGAGCTGGGGATATAGCTCAGTGGCATAAGCACCTGCTTGGCAAAATGAAGAAGTCAACTTGAAATAGAAATAAACCAAATTTTCTGTTCAAGAAAGCTTAGGAACTTTGTGTTTGTACTCTGCCCTTAAATTTCTTTGCCTTTGTTTCTTATTTATTTTTATATTACTGTACTGTCATTCATTTTTAAACTGGGATAAAAAGAAAGTTTATTCTATTGTTTCTTTAAAAATTAAAGGCAGTATTATGGTTTGGGTCTGGATGTCCCCCCAAAGCCACATGCAGTCATGAGGCGGACTTTTAGAGTTTATCATTGATTCATGGTCCAATGTTGGGATTATAGGTGTGAGAGCTACACCCGCCCTGGGGCGGATAATCTGCATACAATGTAAGGGAGGGAATGATGCTGCTTGCGGCTACTCTTTCCTCTTGCTCTTGTTGTTTTGCTGTTTTCTGCTGCCATGAACTGTTGCCCTCTGCCATGTATCACCCTGCCTTGGAGCCAGCCAAGTACGGACTGAAGCCTCCACAAACTGCAAGCTAAATAAACCCTTCCTTCCTTAATTTTGGGTGTCAGATATTTTTGTCTCAGCAATGAGAGAAAAGTAACCAAGACAGGCAGAATTTTGAACTTTTTGTGATAACATTGCTCTTCTAAGAAGACTATTCTCACCTGACTGAGAATGTGGCCAGAGAAAACTACATGAAGACAGCTGATTACTAAGAATCAACAAAATGGAAATCATTCCTGTGATTGGGCTAAAAGCACTGTTTAGACTCAGTTTTACTTGGTCTTGTCAAATTCATGGTATCAACGTTATCTTTCCCATTCTACAGTGAGGAAAATCAGGTGAATAGAGACTGAGTGATACTTTCAAGCTTGCATCAATAGGAAGAAGCACAGCTGAACTTTGAAAGCTAGGAAACGCATTTATTCTCCTGCTACAGAACTACAACAGGCTGCCTCAGAATCACTGCTGCAGGTAGTGGGCCAGCTCTCCCACCCTTCTCCGCGCAGTGCACAGAAGCATCCTTCTGGGACTGCAGCATCTTAGTCAAATATGGTTGTGATTAAGCCTGTGTAAACAGGCACAGCATATTTTCAGTTCCTTTTGTGGAAAAAATCACCTTTAGTTTTTGAAATAGTAGAATAGATGTTTAATTGAAAAATACAGGCTGCAGGGCATGGTCTAGAAGTAAAAAAGTGATATACTGTGGAAGTTAATTGATCTTTTTAATATGATATAAAAATAAATTGAGTTTCCAGAGAGCAGGCACCTAATGAGATAAGGATAGATTAAAGGGAGAGTATAGAACTTGGAACAAGGTTAGGACTGAGGCCAACAGCAGGTCTTTAGGAAATAAGTTATGGAGGAGTGGTAGAGGGATTTCTTAGACCAGCCATAGATAAGCTTCTTTTAAACCTTTTCTGTGTTCATGTGCTTTGTTAAATACCTTTTACGTTCTTCCTGACCCACCAAATGCTATGTTAATTGATTTGGGAAAAATCTAGGAAAAGGTCCAATGTTCATTGTCTTTAGTTGATGTGAAAAAATGATAACATCATCTAGTACAATAAAGTTCATACTATGTGTTTGACACTATCCTGAGCACTGAAAAGAATATACTGCACCAAATCACTCATCTTTTATAGTCGTGCCCTAGTTATCATTATCACCACTAAGATATGTAGAAACTACTACAATAGCATGGTACAAGTAGTACAGCCAGCTTTCAGTGTGTGATGTCAGATTTAGTGTGCAGTGTCAAAATTCTTACCTTTCTACTCAACAGGTTCGTTAGACTTCACATGACAGCAGGTTTCACATTGTTTGCAAAATGTAAGAGACTATGACATCTATGCATTTAGTTTTAAATTTCCTTATGTTCATAATGAATACATAATTTATTAGTGGGGTGAGAACTCAAGTACTTTCTGAACATATCAAAGAAAAATTGGCCAATCCATTGTTCATATTTCAGGAGTAGAGAAATGATACACAGACATGCAATTGATGACACAGTCCAAATTGTTAAAGACTTCAGGTGTGCTCTTAATAGTTTGCTCTAATCTATCTTTACGGTCAATGGAAGTTTTGGGTAGCTGCTGCCTGTGACCATGTTTACTCATAGAAAAACCCTACCTTGCCATATTCAAACCATACAGATTTTGAAATCTATGTTTAAATCCATTATGAACAGCTGAAAACAATGCTCAATTTAGAGTTTTGTGAATTAAGTTGTATTAAAATACCACAAAATAGAAATGATGATAAAAGTTTTTAGAGTTATAATTAAATAATCGTTACACATTTCCCAAGATATATGTATGTATGAGATTGCTGGGGATATAGGGTTTACATTTGGAACAACTAAGATTAAAATAGCTTTATCTCAGCTTTTCAACACCTGCAAAAAATTAGAAATAAAAACAAAGTCAAACCAAGATGTCTTTGATAAAAGGAGAGAATGCAACTGTATTTTCCAGTCAGTAGTATATCATCTCTTCCTCCCATAGATTTTGATTAAAGTACAACTAAAACATTTCCCACATGACTTTATACACCAAGTATTCACTCGAGCCTTAATTTCAAATCATATATGGTGAAAATCCTTGACATGACTGATCTCATTATCTTTTTCAAATTTAATATATCTTTGAAGTAAGTCTATCTAAAATAAATGTCAATTGTATAAATTAGGCAGTAAGATTTAAAAAATAATATAAAGGTGATAGAATATTTCTTCAAGGCTTAGGACCAAATGAAAAACACCCGAAGTGAAATTCAGAAGGAATTAACTCAGTATAATATAACAGAAATAAAAGAGACTAAATGAAATAGTGAGAGAAGTGAAGGAATTATATAGAGAAGACATTATGCAAACACGTATCAATCCACTAAACTGCCAACCCATTTTTACTAATCTGTAAGTGTTAAACATTAAGATTACTAAAAGTACTATTACTGTATTAACACTACTGTTGTTATTAGCTGTTACTGTATTAGCTATTACTTTACATTCTATTAACAATGAGAAAATTTCCTCATGGAGGTCTCCTAGACTTTTGTCATCATGGAAACAAACACCTCATGTAATAACTTAGCTACTTGAAAAACATTACAATAAATTGGCACTGTATATACAAAGTGCACACATCAAGGCAAATCTATTAAAAAGAGAGGTCCCCCAGATGGGTTTCACCCCAGCTCCAAGCCCTTTCCTCATGAGTTCCAAATATAGAAAGATTATCAAGTTAACCAGACCGTCTTTATCATCTGACTTTTACCTAAAAGTGATAATCATGTGTCTAAAAGACCAAAAAATATCAGCGCTGTAGTGCATACATATAAGAGAAGAATCTGAATATCTAAAACCCTGAGAAATATTACAAATCACCCAATTTTCCCCAATTTCATTTGGTTATGTGATATAAAGTGATTAAAGGTAGATTATTACTTCTGAATTATCAAAATTTGTTTAAGGTGATATATTAAAGGCTATTACCTACTAGAAAACGAGAATATGTGGTTACAAATTACATTTTGGATTAGTGGGGAATTAAACCATATATCTTAGTTTTTATTAATTAAATACTTTAAAATGACTTAAAAGTAGAGCATCTAGGTAATTGCCACAAATTTGTAATGGCATATTATATATGTTATTGCAACAGCAAGCAGAAACATTGAAATGACACCCAGGATTTAGAGGCAGATTTATTTATGTTGATGGGCACTGATTGGGATCATTCTCAGAATATCAGGCCCTGATCTCTGGGGCTCTAGAGCTTATATAAGCTAAGCAAGCAGGAGGTACAGAGGCAGAACACCTTGCCAGTTGGGGATTGGCTTATACAACGTGTGTCACAGTGACTAGCTGTTTCTAACAGACAGAAGCAACCGGAGCTGCAACAGGAACCTGGGCAACTAAGACACTGAAGTATACTGACTGGGGTGGAGGCATTTTCTGTTACATTATAACTTACTCCCTTTTGTAAAGCAAACCATATCCTAGTAATGAGATTAATGGCCTATTGAGATGATTTGTGCAATAGAATTAGAGATAGAAAATGGTCACTGGTGACAGTAAACTTTTGTTTCCGAATCACTTCATTCTTTTTGAATACTTTGTTGTCACAACACACTGTTTCAGGAAGGGTGATTGTTCAAACAAGATTGACAGGATGAGATACACGAGGTGTGAAGTATTCACTATGACATGGAACAAGCTGAGGATATGTAATAGTGAGATTGCTGTTCAGAGGTAAGGTGGCCTTCAAAAGATGCACAAATGGGATGCTCATAGCATTCATTCTTTTCACTTAACAGTTATGTTTAAGATCTATCTACATATGTATACAGATATATAATTTACACCTCATTTGTGTCATCTACCCCCTATATCATTCTTTTAAACACCTGTTTCTCTGCTGTACAAAGTTCTGTCCTTTTTAGCAGGGTTATGCGGAGCCAATAGTTCACATGTGACTGCCTCTAGCGGGCAGAAAACTAACAGTAGAACCACTAACTCAGCTGTTCTTAATTCACACTACATTGGTATCTCTCTATTGCACCTGAATTTTAAAAGATCAACATTTCCCATTCTGGACAAAAGGAAATTTGCCAATACATACTTATAAATTCCTGTGCCTGAGGTATATTTCATGTTATAATTAAGAACCTGGATGAAGTCAATATAGGTGACCATTATAACAGAGAGAGGGTATGATAATTAACCCAAATGTGAAGTGACTTGTTTTTCACACAGGTGGGATTACTGTGAGTTCCACTGGTGGAGAAAGCTTGGTGGCACAACTCAAGGAAGCATTAAACCACCCGCCCAACACTGCAGCTACTAGAGAAACAAAATACTACAGAAGGTGAGTCAATTTCCTTGGCAAAGTAATTCTGAAAGTTGTATTTTATTACACTCCAGTATAAAGCAGACTGCAAGGATGTGAGAAATTAAAAAGTGCTATGTTAAAAATTTAAGTCTTTCAGTAGTTTAAGGAAATGCATCAGTGGATCTCAAACTGGAGCTTTACAAATTTTGTGGATATTCAACTTTATTTATGTATAGGAGTAGACCTACCATGACCCATAGTTTTAGTTTATCAATAGAATAATATCTTCATACCAGGGTTAATATCAGGTGGTAGAGTTACATTCTCTGTGACGAAATCTTTCATCTCACCTGGTCTTCTTATGTGAAACAATCTGATGAGCTTTGCTCTAATAATCAGGTAAACAGAGACCCACCAAGCATATTGGCAGACAGCAACAATTTTCAGAGTGTCACTTGGGGTCTCCAACAACCTTTCCTATGTTTTGTGAGTTTAAAACACTTCTAATAACAATTTTGAGGTGTTATTTAACTTTTTCACTGTGTATTTGTACTGATAGTCCAGAGGTAATGGCAGATAAAACTATTGAAGCTTTAGTTTAATAGGAATAGTAGTATTAAATTACACTAGTGGGTAAAGTATTAATACAGTTAAAAAGATGAAAAGGATTTTTTCTTAAGAATGTACTTACGGGGCCATGGATACAGCACCTGCCTGTCAAATGCAAGGTACTGAGTTAGATTCCCAGTGGCAAAAACAAAAAAGTATTTGCAGAACTGCTACAGTCTTTAATTTTATTTAAACATAACCTATGAAATGCATGTTTTAGTAATGTGTAATAGAAAGAGGAATATGCATAAAATATTTTTGCTGCCTGGTAAGTTATGAAGGTTGTCCCATGGAAAAGCATGTGAGTAGTTACTTGTGTAAGCTTAACAAGCTAGTTCTTTTCTCAGACACTAAGTAAGTTTGCCATTTCAAGGGAAAAACACACAACAAATAGTATTTGTTGCCAGAGATGAAATTTGAGCTTTCTAATAAAGATTAGAATATTGGAAACTTCTTATCTGCCACTGGATGCTTGATAGCTTTATAAGTTGCTGATGAGACTGAAGGGATATTAACAAATGTAATTATTTGGGACTCTCTACTGACAGCTCTTGACATGTGAAATAGCTAAATAATGCAAGGAAGCAATATTTTGAGAGTGTAGAATTGTCTATGGATAAAAATCCACTGAAATGCAATATAGAACAATGGATTTTAATTTACCACAGACTGAAATGTTAATTAACTGAGTTTCACATTCTGAACTGCAACTAATCTTCATAATTTATTACCTACCAAATTTTAGTCTAAATCAAATAAGAGTATCCCCAATAGTTTGCAATGTCTATCCAAATATTTTTCTTTTCCAGTATATATCTGTCATGAGGCAGGAATCTCTCCAACTGCTTCAGCAAAACAATTCTTGGCAGACAAAATGCAGAAGCACATGTGAGAATCTAGGTGTCTTCACTAAAACAGACTAAAGATATTTGTAAAAATATTAAAACACCACCATTTTTACTTTACTCTGAAGTACAGTTGTTTCTCACAGATCTACTATTGATTTTAATATACACTCTGTTCATTGTATCTTTTGAAAGTAATAAGAGGAAGAATGGGTTGGAAAGCACCAGGTATCTGCTTTTCTACCTAGACAGTAATTCCCTTATAGAAACTGTTAGATGCAACTACTTGGGATTCTCCCATCTACTGACACCTGCAACTTCTAGATAAAGTTTTCCACATTAAATTGTAGCTAATTTTGGTCCATTTCTGATTTCCCTGTTTTAATATCTACCCATCCTAGACCTCTCAGCCTTGTGACAAGTAGCTGTCTGTGCAGTTTGTGGTGTAGTTTGCACACAGCTTATGTGATCTGTGGCTGGCAAGATGGATTTTGGCCTCCCCATAATGGCAATGTCGGCTCAAACCACTCACTGCTTCCTCTGGTCACTGCGCTGTGAACTAATTCACAGTGGCTGTGGCTGTCCTGCTCCTTCCCACTGTTACAAGTTCTGCTCCTGCAGCCAAAGTGACTCACCGGGGGAGTTAATATATTTTTCCTCCTTTCATTTTTTCTTTTTTAGAGTCAGACATGAAAGCTTGCGACCCTCCAAAAACAAATGAAAACAAACAAACAAGCAGACAGACAGACAAACATCCCAAATGCATGCATGAGGAAAAATATCACTATTCAGACAAAAGAAAGAAATGAAGGAATGCGGACAGGAAAGAAAGGAATTAAATTATCATTATCCATTGATGACATGATGCCCTACATGGAAGACCCCCAAACCTTCGCAGTAAGACTCCTACAATTAATAATCAAATTTGGAAGAATAGCAGAATACAAAGTGAACACCCCAAAATCAATAGTATGTCTGTGTACCAGTAACAAACGCACTGAGGGGGAAATTAGGGAAACCACATCTTTCACAGAAAAATCAAATATTTAGGAATAAATTTAACAAAGAAATTAAAAGACCTCTACACTGAAAACTCCAGTACTCTTACAAAGAGATTGAAGGTAGATCTCCCTTGTTCTTGGATAGGCAGAAGCAATATGGTGAAAATGGCTGTATTGTACTTCCAAAACTGTTATACAGATTTCATGCAATCCTCAACAAGATATAAATAGATATCAATCCTCAGAAAGATATCAATATCCTGTGATCATACATCACAGGACTAGGAAAACAATCCTAAAATTAAGATTGTTCCAGAAAAGACCTAGAATATCAAAAGCAATTCTGGACAACAAGGGAAAGGCAGGGAGGCATCACAATCCCTGATTTAAAATTATACTGCGCAGCTACTATGATAAAAATATCAGGGTATTGGCCAAAAAAATAGACCCGAGAATCAGTTCAATGGATTAGAAGATGCAAAAACAATTCTATGCACACTCACCTACATTATTTGCAAAAGATCAAACATTTTCACTGGAAGAAACATAGACTCTTTCATAAGTGGTGCAGGAAAAGCTGGTTTTCCACATGCCCAAGAATAAAACTAGACCCATGTTTTTCATCATGCACTAAATGAAAATCAAAGTGGATCAAAACTCAAAATATTAAAACAAAAACACTCGTGCTGAATATAGAATAGGTAAAACTATAGAAATAGGCAAAGATTTTAGGAAAGAAACCTAATCTCACGGGAAATATTGCAAAAAAATCAACAACTGGGGTCACATCAAATTAAAATAGGTTTTGTATGGCAAAAGAAACCACTAACAGAGTGAAGAGACAATCCACACAATGGGAAAAGTATTTACCAGCTACTCCTCAGAAAAAAGACTAACATCTGGAATATGTAAAGAATTTTTAAAAATCTGGCCCTCCCAAATTTAAACGGGCTCTTAAATGAATAGACATTTCTCAGATGAAGTAATTCAAACAGCAAATAAGCATAAGAAAAAATGTTCAACTTCACTGGTCTCTTGAGAAGTGCAAATTAAAACATCACTCAGATTCCATCTGACTCCAGAGAGAATGACTATCGTCAAGAAATCAGTCAATGACAAATGCTGGTGAGGATGTGGGAAAAAAAACCCTTCTCCATTAATAGTGGAATTGTAAACTAGTGCAACCATTATGGAAGTCAATATGGAGATTCCTCAATAAACTAAATTACAGGTTCCATTCGACCCAGCTATTCCCTCTCAAGGTATCTTCCTGAAGGAACTAAAAATATTGTACCATGATGATATGATTACAGCAGCACAATTTATAATAGATAAATCTTGTAAACAGCCCATATTCCCATCAAAAGTTGAATGAATAAAGAAAATGTGGTATGTATATACGATGGAGTACTATTCTGCTATAAAGAAGGATAAATTTAGTCAATTTTAGAAAAATATAGGGACCTTGAGACCATAACCTTAAGTGAAATAAATTGGACACACAAGTTTAAATATTAAACTGTTTCTTTTACTTGAGAAAGCTAAAGAGTAAATAAGATCATAATGAAGGACGGATGTTGGGAAACAGGAAGAACAAGTTCAAATGGGAGGGGAAAAAGGGAGAGAAAGGAGGAAAAGGAAGGGGAAAAGAAAAAAGAGAATGGAAAAAGGAAGCTAAGTTTTTGTAAATGGGGAAGGAACAGGGCTGAAAGAAGGGAAAGAGAATGGAAAAAACAGAATTAAGATATAATATGAACAAGTACAAATTCCCTATGATGAATGCTATCAGTATGTATGGTCAACACATACTAATAAAACAATAAAAACTAAAGGTAGAAAAAGAAAATACCTATAATTTCCCTAGGAAAGTCTCAGACCTAAAGGTTTCTTACATTGCTCTAAAATTCATATAGAACTTGAAAGGACTCTAAATATCCAAATCAGTCTTGGTAAAATAAGATCATACTCTCTGATTTCAAAGTTTACTACAATGCTACCATGATCAAAACACTTTGGCACTGCCATCATGACCAACACACAGATCAAGAAAGTAGAATAGGGAGCTAAGAAATAAACTGTTGCAAATATTATTTTTGATAAGAGAGCCAAGCCCATTGAAGAAGGAAGTGAAAATCTTTTCAATATTGGTTCGGCAAAAATGACTGAATGCACACAAAAAGAGGAAGGAGACCCTTACCTACCACTAAATGCAACAATCCACTCATAGTAGATCAAAGACCTAAATATGGGACCTAAAAGAAAACATAGAGCAAAGCTTCACAATATTGGACTTGGCAGTAAGTCTGCAAAAGAAAAAAAAAGACACATTGTACCTTCTGAAAAATAAAAAATATCACACATCAAAACATACCAACAGAAGAAAAAGGTAACAGTGACAATGGGAGAAAATATTTGCAAATCATATATTTGATAAGAAATTAATATCCAAAGTATTTAGAGTGAACATCTAAAGCTTAACAATGAAGTTACAAACAACTTGATTTAAAAATAGGCAAGGGACTTGAACACACACATATTAAAATTAAACTTACAATAGTAATCTATGCATGAAAATAATCAATTTCTTAGTCACTCTATCTTTGCAGGGACACAGTACCTACACTTCACAGCATCAAGATGGAAAATTTATTTTGGTTCATATTCTCAGTCTATAGTCAAAGCTTGTTGAGCTGTGCTCTCCATGAGAGATAGAGCAAAGGAAAGACGGAGTCAGGGAGGGAGCTGGGTGAAGGGTAGTGTACCTCCGATCATTTTATCACTGTATCATCGTAGTTACAACTGTGTTTTAAGTGTATTATCCTACAAATCTAGTTGTATTCAATGATTAGGAATAAATTTTCTTTTTATTTTTATAAACTTTCAAAAATTGTAGAATAAACACACTTCCCTCCCACCTGTAAAGGAAACATATTTGATTGTACTCATATATGCAGTGGATTTGAGTGTTTTTCCCCCCAAGGAGCTTTTTATACATTCATTTGTATATTTATAATATGTGTTCTACTATACTAAAATCTCTTCCTAGACAGACTCCATATTACTAATTTTTTCTGCTACCATATACAAATTAGTCACTTTCCTATCACTGGGACAAAATACCTGATGCCCACAACTTAAACTAGGAGAGATTAATTTTGTTTCATAGTTTCAAAGGGTTCAGGTCATGGTTAACTGGCTTCAAGGCAGAAGCAGCAGGGCGGGGAAGCCCGGCAAAGCTGCTCAACCCATGTCAGCCAGGAAGCAGAAGAGAGGAGAGAGGAGCTGGCCACGAGAATACAGCACTCAGGTCCCCGCCAGTGCCCGCCTCTTCCTAACAGGCCCCACAACCTGATAGCACATTTAATCACAAACTTATCTGTGGGTCAACCTGCACTGGTAGGTGCTGCACCACATGACCCAAGGACCTTCCACAAATCCCAACTCTGAACACATTAGACCCTTGGGTGGCTTTTTAAATCCAAACTATAACACATTGGTTCACAGCACCTAGCTCAATTGCAGGATTTCACATTTTTCACTGGAATGAATCAGTGTGTTTCTGTTTTCATATAGGCTTTCATGGTGTTCTAGGACCAGTCATTCTGTGGCACCATGTTGTCTTATAAGCTGTATGTGACACTCTTTTCAATGAACCACCAAACCCCCCAAATAATCTTTCTCTTAACAATCAAGGACAAACAATATTGTAATTACTTCACCCCAATATATTACTACCTAGTTCTGTCCTGAATGTGCTATGCTTTTAGTTCACACCATCCTCCAAGCACGTTGGGAGATTTATACAACCAGAGGTGCATTGTGTGAAAGAAAGAATGCTAGAAATTGAAGCATGAAGACAACTGTTTGAGAATGATGACTTGGAGAAAATAAACACTTTGTACTCTAAAAAATACACTGTATGCCTGATTGTTTATTTAAAAGGAAACTAGCTGTGTTGGATGATGTTTTCTGACCCTGACAAACTGATTACATTTTGATCAGTGTAATGCTCTCATACAGCATGAAGCAGGCACCTGCTATAGACAAATGGTCCAAGTAACAGGGAAGCAGTTTAAAAATTTTGTAGTCTGTATGAGAGTAGAATATGGAAGTTTGAAAAAGAGCTGAAGAAAGGAAACATAATCAGCCATTAATAGATTATTCAATCAAAATAGTCTTTTAGTGTGGATAATTTGAACAGGTTATTGGAAAGATCACTAGTGATATTTTTTAACTGCAGTTTTCAATGTGCTTTTTACCACTTCCTTGGATGGAAAGAAAGATCCCGAATTATTGATTTCTACAACTTCTATGAAGCAAGGAAAATTTTCCGCTGGTCCAGAAATCTGAGAGAGAGAGAGAGAGAGAGAGAGAGAGAGAGAGGGAGAGAGAGAGAATTTATACGAAATTTCAGGGTATTATTCTCCGTGCAAACTGATGACTTTGTATTTGAAGGCTAAATTGATTTATTCAGCACATTGGTACAACACCAGTTCAACTCTTTTAATAAACATGTACCAAATTTCAGTAGAAGTTTTACTTTCTCTTATATGTGGAAACTCACATACACACACACGTTAAGTACACACAGAGAGAGAAGAAAACCTTGGACTTTGTTACCAGGGATTCAGGGGAAGTGGGGAGCAAATGGGTAGTTGTATAACAAATCATTGAAAGTATGTGCAGAGATTTAACATACAACATTATAGTCAGTGATAGTGAGTTGAGCTCAGGAATTTTGCTGAGACTGGATTTTAGCTGCGCTTGCTATACTCGAAAGTGCATAACTATGTGTGCGAGTGTATGCTTTACTGTAGTGAAATATATTTGTCTTAGTTACTTCTCTCTCATTGCTCAGACAAAATACCCAATGACCAAAATTAAGGAAGTAGAGGTTTATTTAGCTCACAGTCTGTGGAGGTTTCAGTCCATGCTTGAGTGGCTCCAAGGCAGAGTGGCACATGGCAGAGGGCAACGTTCAGGGTGGCAGAACACAGCAAAACCAGCCAGAGCCAAAGGGAGGGACGGAGGCAGGCAGTCTCTTTCTCTCCCTTACATATGCAAACCATCTGCCCCAGGGCAGGTGCAGCTGTCACACCCACAATCCCAGCATTCGATCACAGACCAATCATAAACTATAAGCCCGCCCCATGACTCCATGAGGCTTTGGGGGGACATCCAGACACAAACCATAGCAACAGTACTAAAAATTTAGAAATAGCCAGTTTACTAATCACGTAAGTTTTACTATCAGGTCGTAGACCTTAAATAGCTTTGTTCTTTGTAATGTTCTGTCAGATACCAACAAACCTCGCCCACGTGTAACCATCAGAACATTGAGAGTTGCTTCTCCAGCCATGAATTGAAGCAGTGTAAGTTAAAAATATCTGATGTCCTGCAGCGCTAATATAAGATAGTGTGAGTAGTTTTTAAAATGTTCAATTGTGTGGCCTATATTCGTGAAGAAAAACTTAGGCAAAAAAGTAAAACATATCAGAATTCCCAACATGCCAACAACTAATAAGAACATTGGGAAAAAAATTTACCTTGGTGAACAAAATAACCTTGTACAGGTAAACAGACCAAAGCCTTTCACTGTATTCGCAGTTAAAATGCAATATCTTACAAGTAGTTATACGTCTATCCTAATTTATATTTATGGGAAAAAAAGCTAATAAAAAGGATACAGCTCAGAATTCAATCGCTAGAAATGAACATTTATTCTAGGCTCTGCTCTCTGATTTGCTTTCAGTTCTACTAGAAAGTTCAAGCTAAGATGGATCAGATTAGGATCAGGGCAACCACTGAACTCATACACTGAAAAATAAATTGCCTAATTTAATTTTTCAATTAAAAATGTACGCCCTGAATTCTTAGGACTTCGCTTCCCATTAAATGTAACATTATAACTAAATAAATAGCAGCATAAATCCTTTACCTTATTTAGAAAGCTTAGGAAGAGCACATTTTACTTCACCTTTTAAATTATATTCTTCTTATTAAAATGTTTAAAGTTTTTTCTACTCCCTGACACAGGCTCAAAAGCACTGCAAACCTCTCAACTGGTAACACTCTGTCAAACGTCAAAATGACGGAACCAGGAAATAAAATAGCATCTCATGGAGCAAGTTTGCAGAAGTCAACTTGACTCGAAAGAAAACAGAAATATTAGGCTCTTATGCAGTGAAGATGGGAAAGTATTGACTTCAGTTGTTTGCCTAAGGTTTTTATAGGCTTCATTAATCTTTTTGTTTTTAAAATATAATTTCTATTTTGAATACCCTTATACCTAAACCTAGTTTTTCTGTTATAAAATAGTTATTTCTAAGTCTCTTAAAACATTATAAATGTGAATTATTTCAGTTTACTACTCAAAGTTATAGTTAAATGATTTAAAATATTTTTGATTATTATTATTATTATGAACATTGGACCTTTTTGACGTAGATTAACAATGGCATAAGACTATGTTCACTTTAATCAGATATTTTTCTTTGTCCATTAAGAATACTATATCTCTTCCCAAGGTGAGAGTCCAAGGATATAGATAAACCCAGGAGTACAGTTATTATCACAGGGAAGATAACTGATTGAGTGGTAGGGCAACGGAGATGAGGGAGGAGAAAAAACGAACTGATCAAAAGGGCCATCATCTGTGTAACCTGAGTAACAAAGATGAAGGTAACATTATGTAGGACAGCATCCAGAG
>PVLD010026841.1:0-21592 GCA_004027595.1 Dinomys branickii
GTTCTGAAATTCTATCTTCGGTTTCATTTAAGCGGTTTTGCATGCTTTCAGTGTAAGTTTTCAAATCCTGGCATTCTCTTTGGACCTGTTTCATTCTTGGTAATTCATTCCTAAATTGCTCTTGTAACGTTTCCATTTGTTTCCTATTTTCTTCTAGTCTTTTGTCTACTTCTTCTCTATGTGTATGGAACATTTCTTCTATCATTGTTTTCAGCTCGTTTTTTGTCTGAGAGATCATTGCATGTATGTGGCTTATTTCTGCTTTAAGCTCTTTTATGGCCTGTTGGAGTTGTTTTATTTCGGATGCAATCGTTTCAGAACTTGCAGGTATGTGGCTTCCTGGTTCCCCTGTATCCTCGCATTCAAAGCTTGTTCTGCTTGGGGTTGAGTTCTGAGACTGCGTTTTGTTCTTCTGTCTTCCCATTTTTGGGTATCAGATTCAGAATATTGAGCAATAAATTCCCCGGGCAGTTCAGCAGGCAAAGGTCTGCTGCAGAGGCTGCTCCAATGACTTGTCTTCGGGGGAATGTCCCTTAAGTTTTCTCCTGAGACCTCCACTTAAAAGGCTGTTCAGATGCTGGTTAGCTACTCCCTACTGAGAGACCTGGGTGGGGTGTGTAAGACCGCTCCCCCGCCCTCCCAGGGTTCCCTGCAGGTATAGGGATGGATCTCCTCCCCACTCGGTGATCTGGTCCCGAGCGCAGATATCTCACCAGTTTTCGGAGTCCCTGCAGGCAGGAAGGTTCCAAGGTGCCAGTTTTTGTGCTATGCTCGCGATCCGCCGCTCACAGCCACCTCTGTTTCCTCGGGCTCTCCGGGTCTGGGGGAGGGAGCGGGATGCTCCGCTCCTATGCTGCTCGCGCCGCCCTGGCCGCGGACCGCCGGCTGCCAAGGGTCTAGGCTGCGTAGCCTGCCCGATGCGCGTGAAATCTGAGACTGCCTGGCGTTGCCGCTGCTAAAAAGCCGATTTCTGACGGGAGTCGCTGGAAAGCTGCGCCGGTTCGGGAGGCGGCAGGGATCGAGCTGGCTGTGCCCCCAGGGCGCTCGGACTCAGCCAAGCCCCCTCCCCAAGCTGAGTGTCTCTCGTGCCCAGCGTTTGGGGCTTTCCTGCGTCTCGCCACAGCAGTTTGGGCCGCCCTACCACGTCTCCCCCGGCAGCTCAGAGAAACACGTTCAGTTTGAACTTCCCAGCCGAGGTCCCGGCATTCACGCTCGCCAAGTCTGTCTCGAGCTGGTGGTGTTTATCGAGGAGGATCGCTCCTTTGCTGCTCACCTGGTCGCCATCTTCCCGGAAGTCTCTCCATTGTCTTTTCCATCAGTGTCTCTTGTTGGTTAGGAAAGTCTTGTTCTGTAATGACACTCACATAATTGATGTGTTTGCTTCATGGTAATGGAACAGTGTGTTACATTCCCGTGAGGTCACGCCACTGGGAGTACTCTTGTTACTATCAGTATTGCTACTGAAAAAACAGATGTCTTTAGTTTCTTCCTGCCCATGTGATGTATTTCTCCAGAAATTTTCTTTCAAATAGTATATTTTAAAAATCCTGCAATGTCTTCTGTTTGAGGATGCCAAAAAGGAGACTATTTTGTTACATTTTATTTTGTGTTTCTTAAATGTAGTCTTAAATTTTTAATTATTTAGCCTTTAGCTATATAAACATTTTCGTGGGTACAAGATGAAATAATATGTAATTAATGAAATCCTGATTGTACTCCTGCTCCTCCACTAAAACCAGATCTTCCCTGAAAATAATTATTTATTTATGAGTTGTTTTAGCTCTTCAGCCTAAGATATGTACAGAAATGTATTTATGTTTTGAACTCTCTTGGACCTAGAGTAACTTGTTTTATACACATCTGTACACCTTCCCTTTTGCACTGTGTTCTCGAGGTGGCACCACAGGGTCACCTCGCTACTGGCTTGGGTGTCAAGGCTTCTCTTTTGTGGGTGAATCCTAGTGAGGAACATTGGGGCTGTTCACAATCCTTTCCCATTTTGAATAGTGCTGCATTGAACACTATTCAGCATATACTTTGGTTTTTGTTTAACTTCTCCAAGTTGATGGCATAGTATTCTACAAGTGGGATCAATGGGTCAAATACCCATGTAATTCTCATGTACCTGGCTCTGGGTCACTCTGCCTCTCCTGCAGGCCTTCAGAGAGGATGCCCGGACCACTGCCCCACCCTGCTGCCTCCGCCCCGGTGAGGGGGCAGCTCGGACCCTCACAGAGGGCACTGTGGAACTGACAGCCTCACTGAAGAAGAAACTGGTCTCTTTCAAGGGTGATCCTCTGCCTTCCTGGACAGCAGTCCTTTTTGCCCTCAATGAGCACATTCCAGCTCCTCCCTCTTGAGCTTCACATGGATCTGCTAATGGGGGTTCACAGGTCTATAAGCTGCTGCTCCTCCTGCTGTGCTCCCCCTCCCATGTCACACTCCACTCCCTAACTTGTCATGCCTTCCCCCCTCCTTAGTCTTAGGTTAGAGTTCCTGCCTGACAGAGGTGGGCCAGATGGCTAAAGTTACAAACC
Organism: Dinomys branickii; assembly: GCA_004027595.1. NCBI lineage: Eukaryota > Metazoa > Chordata > Mammalia > Rodentia > Dinomyidae > Dinomys > Dinomys branickii. Next base: position 2,538 of record PVLD010026841.1, read on the forward strand.
CGCAGTTTTTGAATAACTATCTTTGCTTGAGCTAGTTTTTCCAGTCACAAACTATAAAAAATCTTTGGAACATTATTTCCCAGGCTCAGAAGTTACAAAGCACAGGCTTCTTTGAGCCAGGCTAGCCAAATAAAGCTTCTCTCTGGAGTGCATGTTCTCTTACTTATGGGTCTATAAGAGTTGGGTGTCTTATTTGCCACATTACCTACCCAGGAGCAACTGGGACCCAAACCCCAGCTGGAGCAAGAACACATCCAAGGCTCGTCCCCTTCCTCTCCTGATTTTGCAAAGGGAGAAGTGATTGGCATGATATCTAGAGTGCACAAGGACACCTTTATGTATAATCAAGAGCACCGAGAAACTCAGCAGAGAGCAGGCAGCTCCAGAGGGGAGAATGGATTCCCAAGAGCATGGAGCAACAGAATTTAAGTCACAGCCATTATGTCAATGGGCTGAGCAGTCTTTTCCCTGTGAGAGCCGGCAGCACTTCAGTGCCAGTGGACAGAACAAAGGGAGGAACACAAGGCACTGCCCTAACGGACACACATTTGTATCGCAAATGGACATTATATGAACTGCTCCAGTGCTTACACTTGGAGAGTGTGGGATGGAGTGCCAGTCCCACACTCTGATGGATGTTCTCAGAGTGACAATAAGAATAGTTACATGTGCAACCCTAGGGGGAGGATGTGTCTGGTTTGTCCACTGAGTAAGTCTCCATGGGTGGATCCACATAAATTGGGGTGGGAAGTCTGGGAAAAATTTTTTGATGAGTTTCACAGCAGCAGTGAAAGAACTGGTGAAATTTGCAGAGTTTATTCCTGAGATCAGGAATCTCTGTCAGCATGACCAGGTCAACCTTTCAAAGGCACTGACTTCTGAGGTTTTGATGGTGTGGTGTGTATCCTTATTTGACATGAAAGAGTGTACCCTCACCTTTTTATGTGAAGAGAAGTGTAGGGTGGGTGACTTACACCAAATGGGAGCAGGGCACTTGCTAAACCCTGTGTGTCACTTTAGTGGGAAGCTGAATGCCCTCCAGCTGAGTGATGAAGGGATCAGCTTGCTTACAGAAGTTGTCCTGGGATCTGCAGATCAATCTGGAACAGGAAATGTCAGTTCTGTGGAGGCTTTGCAGGAAACACTCATTCGTTTGCTAAGGACCTTAATAATGAAATATGATCCAAATGAGCCCTCTACTTTTACAAATATATGTGTCATTTTCATAGGTATTGCCCAATACCTTACTGTATAGGTTGTATCGTTTTTCTATTATTAGCATCTTTATATTTAAGAAACCATTTTTCTACAGTTTTACCCATAAGTTAGATTTTACAATTTTTTCAGATACTATTATTGTAGAACTGGACTGAAAGGAAAATGCACCATACCAAGGAGTTGGATGGTAAACCATTTATTACATCAGTGGGTTAGCGAGCTGGTGGGAAGAAGCTTTCCAAATCACGAGCCCCAAGCCAGCTTTGGGTTTTGATTATATAGGGTTTGTATGCAGAAGTGCAAAAGCATATAGCGAATCAGTTATAGACTCCATCATGCGTCATTAGGCAGACTGGGCAGGTTCAGGTGGAGGGATCAATTATTATAAGGCCGGCAAATATTGGGAGGGAATTAGAGTGAGCAGGTGGGTGAAGTCAATATGTCCTTGTCCTTGACCAGGCTAGCGAGTCCTTGGAACAGGATATGTTTTTAGGTGGGAAAACAGAAGCACCGCTGCTGGACTGGGACAAATTGACCTGGACCAGACTCTGTGTGGAAAGCTGCTGGGTGCAGTCAGTCTAGGCTGACTGGGTTTGTAGTCGAGCTATGGGGCAGCCAGAGGAGTACATCTTGCCTCATATGTAGTTAAGCTGCAAGCAAGTTTTTTTAATTTTTTAATTTTGCTGCCACACTATTGGTGTGAAATGCTACCTTGAGGTAGATTGTTTCCACTACAATTTCTTTTATTATATGAAAATGTAGGCATGTTTTCACATATCTAAGGAATTTTTGTAGTTCTTTTTATTTTCAGTGAACTTTTAATATTATCTTATCTTCTCTTATTCCCTAATCTGTTCTGTCCCAAAATATGCCATGTTAACAACCCAAGAGCACCCAGGTCTGCAGCGCACGCCCCTTGCACGGCGTTCCTGCCTTGTTCCCTTGTCTTCTCGCGAGGTTCCCAGATGAAAGTGTGACTTACGTAGCGTTTCTCATCCCTGATCTGTTGCACAATTTTTACCTCATTACCTTTCATGTTTACCCAAGAAAATGATAACCCAAAGCAAACCAGAAGCACATCAGTCAATATTAATTGTCCTGTTGATGACCAGAGTGTGTACATTTGTAGCAGAATGTCAGGAACCCTGAAAACATACTATGTACACATCCATTCAGAGATATTTTTGGAAGTCTTGCTAATGTACCCTGCAATTTTTGACTATTGAATCTTTAATAAGAGGAGTCCAGGATGGGAAGGAATCACCAGAGGGTGAGATGTTCTGTCCTCTTAGCATGAGATCTCAGATTACTGTACTTTATTGCTTTACAGACCCAACTGTGGTCACATCTGTGCGCATTACAGCCTGGCCCTGCTGCCTCGGGAAACCCTAAGCCGCCTTCCCTGTGCCCAGGGCCATGGGAGCGGTGGGGTTAAGGCAAAGGCCAGCCGCTTCAGTTTCTCTATTTTCCGTAGCCCTAATCAGAGCTGGCAGAGGCATGAAAAAGGTCTTCTTTGTTAAGGACAGCTTTCGCATCACTTGCCACAATGTCAAGGAAATAATATTGCAAATTAAAAACCATTGTAAAGTAAAGGCCAGCAGCAATAAATTCTCCAGTGACTGAAGAAACTGTCTCAATATACTCCTTCATGTCATCCACTAAGGATTCAGGGCTCTCAGCTGACAGCAAGTGGGGAGACTGAAGGTTTGCCTTGAGGTCCTGCACAGACACATGCAAGTCCTTGGCCACATTTTCTAATGATGCATCATCCAGCCCAAAGTCAGACCTGTAATGGGTTAGGATCTCCTCCAGCTTCTCTATATCCTTGTCAGTGATGTGACCCTTGAAGGGGATGGTGGCTGTTGCTCCATGCTTCAGGGCATCCAGAAGCATCATCTGCTTCAGGGCATCTCTCTTCCGATCAATGGCAGCCTCGGTGACACTGGGCAGGCACTGCATGAAGATGTGACGCTTGTGAGCGGGCAGGTCCCTCAGAAGCGTGGTCTCCAACTCGGGAAAGTCGTAGTCAGACCTATCAAGGCTGGAGACCAAGAATGTGTCACTGGCTGTCACTTGGGCCGCCTGCAGGTTTTTCATACAATCATGTAACATCTTTTCGAGGATGTCGTCCCTTTTGAAGGTTGTAGGTTTAGCTCTTTCCTCACTGGCTAAATCAACATCAACTTTTGTTCGAACAAAATAGAAGTTCTTCTTCATTTTTGCAATGGCTTTGGCCAATTGTGCATCATTGTGTTTGAAGCGTGTTGCAGAGACCATCAGGAAAAAGTCATACTCAGCAAACTTCACTTTCTCCAGATATTTTTCAGGAGGGAAATTGGTGGTCCCAATGCCAGGCAAGTCCCATATTGACACATTGGGAAACCTCGGGTGTTTGTACTCAGTTCTCTCCATGGTGGTCTCCGTTGGCCCAGTGGCAGCTGCTCCTTCCTCTTCATGCCCCACGCCCCGCAGGGCGTTGATCAGAGAGGATTTTCCAGCTCCACTCTCCCCGGTCACGGCAATGCTCAGTGGAGCATTCTCAATGTTTTTGAATACAGAGTTAACCATAGAAATTGCTTTGGGAACGTCCCCCTTCTCCAGATAGTACTGAATCAATACCCTGGTTTCCTCAGAGAGGATTCTACTTTCCATCTTGAAATTTTTTAAATACTGGTTGATGCTGGAGGCCAACTTTGCACTCTCTGTGTTAGCGTCTGTGGAGAACCACTGACCCATGGCTGTGAGCAGTCCAGGACTCTAAAAGAAGAACACAATGGCAAGGTCCAGGTTAGCACAGCAGGGAAGGCCTTGTTTCCCTGTCAGGACCCCGCATGACCCCAGTGCAGGTCCCACATTACAACTGGGAAAGTTTCTCTGGGGCGCCACCAGGAGTTCTGGCTCGGTGCAGAGTCGCCCCTTCTCCAGCCCCTTCCTTTGCCTTGGACTTCCCTGCCACTTTAGAAGACTCTTCATTAATTTCAGTGTCTGATTTTCCATTGAAACACAGGTGCCCCCTTCCACTTTGCTCAGATCACTTTGGCTATTTTTGTGTTAGGAAAATAACCGTTGAATATGGCAGCACATCTCCGAAGGCTGCGGTAGAACTAGCACCAAAGCACTGCACACCTGGAGTGTGTCACCAACACCTGGCTTCAACTGCACAGCCGTAATCATCAGGTCATGCAGTGCTCATGAAGGAACAGGCAGACAGAGCCGGGCACCCAAGCTGGGTGCAGAATCGAATGTCCGTAAATGCGCTCAACTGATCTTAGTCTAAGGTGTGGTGGCAATACAAGGAAGGAAACATGTTCTTTTCACAGGGAGTGCTGGAACAAACAGACAGCCCAGTGTATACCCTTCATAGAAATTAAGATGAGATATAGATGTGAACATAGCATGAAAGAAGACAACAAAGTTGAAATCATATGACTTGCGGTATGGAGATAATTTTTAGACACAACAGAAATCCATCCATGAAAGATATGTGGTAATGTGGACTTTATTAAAATTTTAAAAAATATGGCAGACAGGATCAACAGAATACAAGGACAAAACCACTGACCGGCAGAAACATAACTGCAAAAGAGCTGGGTGTGGGGCCATGTGCCTCTAAACCGTAGCACAGGGCTGCGGGGTTGGCAGGGGAGATTAAAGCAGAAAGATCATAAGCAGAAGCTCAACCTGGAAAACTCAGTAAGGCCCTGTCTCAAAAACATTAAGAAGAGCTGGGCAGATAGCTCAATGCAAGGGCTCTGGGTTCAGTCTCCAAATTACAAACACTTATTGGATAAAGCACTGTTGCATAAAACACATAAAGATCTTTAAAACTAACAAACAAGAAAATGGACAACATGAGTAAACACCAGATCCAGGATGTTAGCAGATACCTCGCCAGGGCAGAGGTGCACATAAAACTCCGCCCGCCCCACATGCCGTGAGAGAAACGCTAGTGAGAAACCACTGCACAGCAGCAGAAGCAGCACCAGTCTGAACACTGACCACAGCAAGTGCTGGCCAGGACGGGGGACGGCGGGCGGCTCTTCACCCCAGGTGGGAATTCAAACTGGTCATCGTCTTTGGAAAACAGTTTGGCAGTTTTTTAAAGAAGGAAATGTACTTAGCATTCAGGCCCTGGATATTTACACTAAATAGTTGAAAACTTTTGTTCACACAAAAACATGTACATTGATGTTTCCAGAAACTTTTTGCAGAATGCCAAACCTTAAAAGCAACAAGATTATTTGTCAATGGCTTAACAAATTGTCATGACCCCTGGAATAGAATAGAATGACCCTGTGGAATAGAATATTATTCAGTGATTAAAAAGGAAAGAGCCATTACTCCATGAGAAGACTTGAAGGAAACAAAATCTCTAATGCACATTAGTAAATGAAAGAAGTCAAGAGACTACCTAGTATATGATTCCAGTTTCATGAGATTCGGGAAAAGTGTAAGTAGTGGAAAATACTTGAAATATCCATGCTTGTCAGGGATTAAGGGTGATGAAAAGGCCCAACGTAGGGGATGTTTGGGGCAGTGAGAATACTTACCGTGATGCTATCAGGCTGCACACGAGACATTGTACACTTATCCAACCCTTGGTGCGGTGCACCAAGCAAGAGCCACTGCTAAATTATTGATTTTAGGTGGTTGTGGTGTGTCATGCAGACTCATCTGTTGTCCTGCATGCAGCACTCTGGTGGAGGGTGTGGGTCATGGACAGATTGTGCGTATGTAGGGAGAACGGGTATGTGGATTTTCTTTCTCTTCTCTCTGAAACTGAAACTGCTCTAAAGAATGAAATGATACAAAACAAAAAGAGAACATGCTGGATTATCCACTTATGTCATGCAAGGGCCAGCCCACCTGTCCTGGGAGCGCACTCCTCAGCAGACTGCAGCTTGTGCAATAAAGGGTCTGACAGCCAGGCAGGGAGGGAAGCCACTGGGGGCTGGTCAGGACAGAGAGAGTCGTGAGGAGAAGACAAGGCGTGAGCACAGGCTGCAGGAGGGCAGGAGAGAGTGTTCTGTGAGGTGAGATAGGCCAAAAAGGTCCCTCTGTCACCTTTCTGATGTGAGCAGCAGAGTATACCTGGTTCTGGAGTCCTCAATACCTCCCCTTCTTTTACAGCAGAAGGCTTATCCCTGAAGTCCAGGCACAAGAAGGAACCATAAGCCCAGGACAAACTGTAAAGAATGCTATGGGATACCTCTACCCTTAACCTCACAGAGGGACAGTTACATGTTTTATACCAAGAACCAAGATCATGTCCAGGCAGAAGACAGGTTGAAGCGTGCCCTTTACCACAGTGTGGGATCAGATCCCTCCTCCAGAGGCCTCCTGGAATCAGCTGCTGCAGCCCAGGAAAACAGAGGATAGCAAGAACAGTTTGAAAATAGCTTTTCTGAGCAGGTATGCAAGATCTAGTTTGGTGTAGTAACAAGGGGTGCAAGCTTTTTCCATGGGAAGGAGAACAGGGAAGGCCTGTGTGTCACTAGGTGGGTGAGGGAACCACTAGCCACTAAGGGGCATGGTATTGGTGCCGGGGCACTGCAGGACCTTCCTTAACATAAACAAGAGGTGAAACCTTGGGCCTCTGGCAGCCCAAGGGGCATCTTCTTGCTGTGTAGAAAGCAGCCCACTCTGGAGCTCCTTTGGGAAGCAAGGTGTTTTAAAGTGTAGGATCAGTAAGCCTGAGAACTGGACAGCCACACCTCAAAGAGACCTGGAGCACAGCTGCAACACAGGCTGATCTGGCCGTGGTCATTTGCAGAGGATGTCAGGTGGGGGACACAGTGGAGGGCATGGAGATGTCTGCTGAGACTGGTGCTGAGAACCTGAGCAGATAAGGAGAGTGGGAACCAATGACAGCAACTGGAGAGGACAGATGTGGACATCCACATTCTGTGTATTCAACAAATGTGAACAGCACAGAGCCCATGCTGTCCAATCTCTTACGTCACCTCACTTTCTTCTCAACAATTAATCTGTGAAAGCCGGGGCAGAAAACCTTCTGAGATGCCTGTGTCCCTGTCCTACAGCCACCAGAGTGTGCTCACAGGGTGTGAGCAGGAGACAGAGGCGGGAGTGGGAGCAGGGTCGATCAGGGACCTCAGGTAAATATCAGCACCTAAATCCTCGTCGCATCCTCGTGGCTCTGCAAGACCATTGCAATGGTTCTCACATTCACATGGAGGATCTGAGACATCGATCGGTTGTGAGGTGTGAGCCAATCCTTAGTAAACCAAGATCAGGGCTGGAACCCAAGGTGAATCTTCCTCTAAGTGCAGAGCTCTTTGGGAAGAGGTAAAGGCCAACGCCAACGTTTGTAGGGAGTGGTGCACAGAGGGTCAGAACAGGGCACACAGGCCCCTCAGCACCTTTGGTTTGATGACAGCCTGTGTTCTACTTGAGAGTTTAGAGGTGAGGTCAGAGATGTGTGATGTCAGAAGTTCTCAGTGAGGAACCCTGTCCAATGACCCTGCTGTCTTCCACAGGATCCTTCAGCAGTACAGGGGAATGTTTGCCTGTGCCTGGTGTCTGAGAGAGTCCAGATGCCCAAGTAGTCTAGTGGTTTGTAGCTGTCCGTGCTCCACCCCCACCTCAGCTCGTAAATCCCTCACAACTCAAATCGAGTGTCTAATTTCTTCTACCCTCTCAGCAACTGATCTGTCTCTTTTTAGGTCTCTATTAATTCCAAGACACTTTCTCACTCACCAGCTCCTAGAAGAAAATGCCAGAGTTGAGCTCCCAAGGTTCTGCTAGAAGAGCTGAATGCGCCGAGTGTGTGAAGCCTGGGCACAGGAAACGCCTTCTGCCCACACCTGTCCTCCTGGGCAGTGCAGGTCACGGCTCGGGGGACCAGCACAGAGGGAAACTCTGCCAACCTTCACCATGAATGGCTGAATGGCATCTGAGGAGCTCTGAGGACTTAAATCTTCTCTGGCTTCTGCCCTCCTCGTGCAGGAATGTGGTCAACAGTAGGGAAGGGAGGAGCCCAAAGTGCAGGGCACGGATATTCCAGGAACAGGAAAGTGAAACTGAAGCTCTGGCAGCTTCTCTTCCCAGAAGAGGAGCCAGTGCTGGGCAGTGAAAGTGTGAGGCCCTGTGGTCATGGTTTCTGTGGCGTGGGGAGGGCACAGGGGCCAGGACAGGACTTTCCTGGAGACAGGAGAGGTTGCTCTGACCAGACTCCAGCTTCAGGCCCGGCAGGCTCTGAACCAGGACTTATAAAACTCGAGCCACGTCCTGGGCTGATGCCACTCAGAGCCTCCCTGTGAGCTCTCACAGACCAGACTGTGGCAGGGAGGCAGAACAAACCGGACTGCGGGCCACGACCTTGGTCTGGGCACAGCATTTCAGAAAGCCTTAGGATTCCGGGATCTGGAATGCATCCCATGACTCGTTGTGGGCGCCTGGCCGCTCCTGAGACTCTAGGTCAGAAGAGGAAAATCAGCCAGGGGCTCACATCCCATCATTCCCTGCAGGAACTCCCAGAGAGCAGGAGGCTGCTGCCCGCCCTGTGCTGGGACTGGAGAGGGCTCGAGCAGGGTGTGGGGGGAGAGCACAGAGCTTCACAGCTGCTCCCACAGAAGTGGGGATGAAGAAAGAGGCCTAGCACCGCCAGAGCACCTGGGTAGGGTTATCAGTTGCCCCATCATAATAATACCTTTTAAATTTTCAAAATAGCTTCTGTTTGGTGAGGCCAACATCCAGGTGAGATTAATTTGTTTGATTTGGGTTCCTATTTGTATAAATGTAGTTTTAAACACTTAATTGTGCAGCTATTTTGTTATAGAAACATTGCCATGTTTAGAATATCAAACAATACATCTTTGCTGAAATCTAGCTTCCACCCCTGCCCCTCTAGCCAGAATTCCCGCTCTCCCAAAGATAATTATATTTCATTTCTAAGATTGTTTTCATTTTTGACATATGATACATGCAAAAATGTATTCATGTTTTGCTCTTTCTTGGATCAGCACTAACATATTGCATATGTCTTGGGTTTTCCAGTTAACATAACACAGATTTCTCATTCGTTAGTACAGTGGTGAAGACCTGTGGTTTGTGGAGACCCCTACTAAAGAACATTTGAGCCTTACAGTGTTTTCCCACATAAATAATGCTGCCTTTATTAACTTTCAGCATATACCTTTCTGTACTTTTCCTAACATTTATAGTATACATCATTGACTAACTGCATAACTGGATCAAATATGCATGTTATTTCATGCAGATTAGCTAATTGCTTCTCCACCTTACAAGGGAAGGAAGTCCTGGAGCAAAAATCTAGCCCGCGGGCTCCATGTCTCAGAGCAGGCTCGCTCTGGGTGTGTTTTGCCACGGAACCCAGCCGTGCAGGGGAGCGGGGAGTGGGGAGGATGGTGGAGACTCTGAGAGGGGCCGTGGGGACCAGCTGCACGGGTCTCTGGCCCACATCCTTGGTTCAGCAGCACCTGAGGGCCAGGTATTGTGGTGTCAGCGTGAGAAGAGTTGTCACGGCTCATGTGACAGTGACACAGGGCCTTCGCTCTTTGCAGGCTTGCCCTGGTCTCCCGGAGACCCAGGGATAAAGCTTCCCTCTGTCCTCCCTCTCTCCTCCCACAAGCACCTGCAGAGTAATTTACCTCGGATTATTACAGAACCCTGAGCCGGTCTCAGTTATCTTGTAATGAGCCACCACACCCCATTTTTATAACTCGAATTTGTGCTCTGGCTCCCACAAAGACACTGAGGCAGCGCCAAGGTCAGAGCTCACCTCCCAGAAGGTGACTCCCTCCTGGCTGTGCCCCAGATCTGATAACACCCCCAGGGGTTCTGTGAAGACACAAGGATGCCACATCCTGTCCTCACCCAGGAGGAGCTGCTTAGTCACCTCATTCATGAGGCCATTCAGTCAAAACCAAGCAGTCCTTTGGTTAAAAAAGAATCAGTCTCAGTTTGCTGTGGCAGCCCCCTGTCTAATCCCAGACCCTGTGGGGCTAAAGCAACACGATCCCTCACAGGAGCCCATTTGAGACACCTGCATGACTTATCATAACCCTGTCCTCAAATAATAAAAGCAAGGACTGGGGTCAGAACCCAGTGAGTAGGCGCCGAGTTCATTCCTCACCATAAAAAAACATCAGAGAGGAGAGGAATCTCCCGTGAGCCAGGCAGGTCCAGGGATGGCCCTGAAGGTCTTCAGTTTGGTGTAGCAGGCCTGGGTCCCCCTGTGGAGCAGGTGGGAGTGAGCAGCTGGTTCACCCCCTCTCTGCTTGGCACCCAGCTCTTTCCGTTAAATAAACCCAACATTTCCCACTCTGTTTTGTCCCTGTTCAGTGTCCATGGCGGATGGATGCAGCCAACAGTCTGTCCTGTTACCGCATCAGGATTGATTTAACGAGCGTTCCCGTGAATGTGTGCATATGCTGGTCAATTCCAGCCTTTCACATTTGGAAATGATGCTGGGGTAATTAGCCTTGAGATGCGGTCCGCAGGGGTCAGGATGGATCTTTTTTACAAGCGTTGCTGAACTTCCTGTTCCAGGTGTCTGTCCGTGGGGCTCCAGGAAATGCCCATTTCCGCAAAGTCTCCCAGGCCTCTAGTAGCCCAGCCGAAGGGTGAGCGTGGTGTCCTCGCCAAGCAGGGTTACCATTCTCTCTGGAGTAGTGCTGAGTTCCTTTCATCCTGTTTTATGTATTATTTCATGTGTGCGGCACAGGACGTTTACTCTCCTTCTGGGAGCAGGTGTGTTTCGCGTACACACTTCCTTCTCTATTAATCCCGTCATGTTCCTCTCACCTCAGCCTCTCAGTCTCCACATGCCCTCACCCATTTCATTCTTATTCTGAGCTCATGCTTATGACAGAAAATGCTTCTGTTTCCTGGGGCACCTGAGAGCCGGACAGGACGCATGTTACACTCTCTTACTCCCCTTTCTCTCAGCTCACTCTCGGTCTCCCAGAGCCATTCCCATTTGCCAAAGATCTCTGTCCTTGCTTCCTTCTGTCCGTCCTTAGTTTTCTCTTTGTTTGCACTTTGCCTTACTCAAAAGAGAGATACCATTGGTACTTAAGACTTCCTGTCTGATTTAGTTCACACAACATTTTACTTTCCAGGCACAGCTTTTTTCCTACAGATGTCTTAAATCTATCTTTCTCTATAGCTGAGTAGTATTGCGTTATGCAGAGATTTTCCTCATTCTCTCTTCTGTAGATGGACATGCATGCTGCTTTTAGGATTTAACTGTTACGAATTGTATGGGTGTTTTACTATAATATTGTGTCTTTAGCTCTTTTGAGAAGATACCTAGAAGGTAAATAGCTGGGTCATATGGAATTGCTGGTTTTACTTCTCTTAGAGAGCCCTGCCTGATTTCCATAATGCTTGTCCTACTTTGCATCCTCACCAGCAACGTACAAGGTTTCCTTTTTCACTGCAGCCACTCCAGCATTTGTTATTCTTTGACTTTTTGATGATTTTGATGATTACTTCTTTCTGGTTTAAGGTGAAATCTCAGTATTGTTTTAACTTGTGCGATTGCCAGAGGTGTTGAACATTTTTCATGATTGTTGGCTGTTTGTACCTCTTTTGAGAAGCGCCTATTCATTTCACTTGCCCATTTCTTGATTATTTTGTTTTGAATGATCTAACATTTTGAGATCTTTATATATTCTAGACAGTTGTTCTCTGTCTGAGAAATAACTGGCAACTATTTTTCTCATTCTGTGTGTTTACTCTTCATTCTACTAATTATTTCCTGTGCTGTGCAGAAGCTTTTTACTTTGATGTAACCCATTTGTTGATTCTTTCTGGTTTTTCTTGTTCATTTGGAGTTCTCTTCAGAAATTCCTGGCCTGCCCTATGACTTCAAGTGTGTTACCTATTTTATCTTACTTCAGGTGCAATGTTTTCATTTTAATGTTTAGATCTTTGTGATCCATTTTGATCTTAGTTTAGTACATGGTAAGAGATATGGGTCAAACTTCAGTGTTTTTACCTCTGCTTCTTTTTGTGGTTTTGGTGCCTGAGAAATTATTTTCCACCTTCAATTTTTAGTTTATTGATATCTTTTTGGATTAGGTGTGTTTCTGAATGCAACATACTGTTGCATTCTGTTTTTGATTCAGTTTGTCAATTTGTTTTTGAACTGGAGGGTTGAATGGAAATTTTCTACTGTGTGTTTATATCTTTGGTAAGCTTGTCATTTATGTTTTGAACCATTTGGTCAGCTCTTCTAGTTGCTTACTTATTTTCCCCACATGTACACTGATCAGTGTGTTAGATGACTTCATATATTCTGGGTTCAGGTCCTTTGAACTTGCCAAGTTTCTTTATCTCTTCTCTAAACAATTTGTGAATGTCTGGTATATCTCCATAGGTGCCCGCTAGGTCATCTGCCTTACTACACTTGGGAGACTTTGTGGGCCTTTTGTTTAATATATATTTATATATTATATAATATTTTATATATCATATCTTATATAAATATTTTATATATATTTCAGAAGAAATTGTAGTTATGCAAAAATCTTTTCCATTAAATTCTGTCTTCTGATGACATGTCAGAAGATAGTGGACGTATCTCTTCAGCTTCTTAAATGGTTTGAGCCCTGACACAGTGTTGTGAGGACAGATTTACTACAACGTGGAACAGCACCAACAAATCTGCTCACGCATTCCGTGTATGTCCTTTATCTCACATGCTCACCTAGACCGTCCATCCCTGCCTTTCATAACCTATACTGCACTGTTCTTAGTAGTCTGAGATGCATAGGCAGAAGGGAAGGGAAGACATGGAGGGGTGAGTAAGAGGGGCGTATGAATCGGTAGGGTGGAAGGTAGATAGGAGAAACAATAAACAGATTGGATAGGGGTTCAGGTTCTGTTGGAGGTCTTCTGTTTGGAGTGCAGGTTTAGTGTTGAGGGTTTAGAGAAGGTACTTGTAGAGGAAATTGTAATTTTGGACAGAGCACAGCTAAGAATTCAATGGTATATTTGTACCCTGGTAAGGTGGAGAAGAAGCAAAGAAAGAGAAGTAGCCAGCTAAGGTGAGGAAGAAGAAAAGGAACAGAATACAGAGGCCAGAGGATAAAATGAGAAAAGAGGGCCCTGACTGAGAAAGTGCACTTGATAAGAAAACAAACTGATAGGAACTTAAAAAGTGGGAGAAGCAAGTACAAAATATATGCAAGTATTGTTGCTATAAATGCTAGAACTGGGGAGAAGGAATAGACAGAGAAGGAGAGAGAGAGAAAGAAAACTACTAAATCAGTGTGAAAAAAGCAAAGGAAAGAAAACGTAAGAACAAAGCCCCAGTGCTGATGCAGTTCAAAGACCGCAATAGGAGCTCACATGTGCAAGTCCCACCCGTCCGCTATGCCGTGTAGCCTGTGTACCTACAGTGTCCTTCTTGCCATCATGATGATTTGCTTAAATGCAACCACATGAATTTCCTGTTTTCAATTTTCTGCCCTTCAGCCAGAAGGCAGAATCTGACTCTGACCTCCGTCTTGGTTTACAGACCCTATTCCCTCAGGGACTGGTAGCGAACCTGGCCAGTGTAGGGCTCCAGGACACTCTGTGGGGCGCCATCTGGAGACTCAGGCGGTCCTAGGCAGACTGTGGGTCATCAGGAGGAGCTCGGGTGTGGGGTGAGAACAAGGCGCTGGGTGGGGACTCAGGTGGGCCCAGAGCACCAGGCAGAGACTCAGGTGAGCAAGGGAGGCTGTGAGGAACTGGCACTGAGTGGAGACTCAGGTGGGCCCAGGAAGCCAGGCAGAGTCTGAAGGGGGCCTGGGCCCAGTACGTCAGGGCAGAAGGAGACAGGGCTAGATGCAAGGTCATCTTCAGTTATCAAACGTAGACTCAGCGGGGCCCAAATTCTCAGGGAGACTCAGATGGTCCCAATATGGATGCGGGGTACTAGACGGAGGCTCTGGCAGGCACAGGGTGCTGAGGGCTGGGTAGAGACTCAAGCAGCCCGGAACATGGGAGGACAGTAAGGCAGGCCTGAGACCAGTCACGGGTACCAGGCAGACTCTGGTGGTGTCCAGCTCCTCCTCTGCTCAGAGTAACTGGAAATTAGAGTTTTAATGCATGCTGAGGGGTTCTTGCCCCTGCAAGGGATACGAAATAGGGAGCTGCACCAGGGGGTCAGCCTGTAGAACAGTCCTACTGATTCCAGATCACCTTCCCACTGGGCCACACCTCCCTCCCTGTCCACCCCCAGTGGGCGGAGTGAACACTGGTCCTCACCGATTGTCCACCCACATGAAGTGGAAGAGGTGTGGGATCCACAAGGGTGATCCTGGGAGGGTGCAGGGTGACATAACCCCGGGGGAGGCAACCTGGAGTCCGCAAGAAGGCAGCACATCCTGGTACTGTCCTGGTTAGGTGCCTTTCTTCACCCCCATCCTTCAGTGGGTGCTTAGGGTTTTGACAGGATTTGAGAAAGCATCAGGGCACCTAAGTGTGCTGAGCATAAAGAAGGTTTATGCTGTGACCCCCAGCACAAGGACTCTTTATTCCTCCCTATTGCCAGTGTGATTGACTCAGTAGACTGGGCCTGGGGGCAATGCCCTTCCTCCTCTCTCCATTGCAGGTGAGGTAAACCAGAAGTCTCCGACAGATTTTGCCTCTCTTCCTGGTCAAATGAGTTGACCATCACTCTTGCTGGCTGCCCGTCCTCCAATCTGCCACCAGTCAGTCACTCAGACACCAGAGTTCTGACCCTCTGAAAGTTACCAGCCCTGGTTGTTGACCTACTGATCCCACATACACGTCCCTCTCAAAGGTTGATAAAGTGTAAGTGTGTGTTTGTGTGTGTGTGTTCATGTGGGGTGTGAATATATTGCTTCCATCAGCATATTGCTTCCATCATCATGCGGGGTGTGAGCATATTGCTTCAACTTGTTGTCCCAAGTTGAAGGTGACAACATTAGGAGTCTGAGGGCAAGACATGTGACTCATTTGACAGGTAACAAGAGGTTCTCTTGTGATCATGTGTACATGCGGAGTTGTGTTTTTTGTTTTAGAGACTTCCTCTTGTTTTTGCAGTACCCAGGCTCAAACCCAGGGCGTTGCACCTGCTAGGCAACTGTTCTGCCACTCAGATAGGCCCCAGCCTTAGAACTTGCTATATTAGTTTTTTGTTTTTGTAATTTTAGAGCTGGTTCAGACTATCTGCTTGTTTGTTTTCTCCCTTTGTCTCTCTGCCACATTATAGAGAGTCCTTCCTGCTTGCCATCATGACCCAGGAAGTTTATAGTTGTAATCCCATCAAAAATTATTGGAATTTGAGCAAGTTAATGCCCATCTACTACTTCCAGTGCACCCAGTAGCAAGAATAAAGACACTAAGGCATGTTTGTAGTTATGGGGAGCCAAGGGGTCCTAAATCCAGCCACAGTGATGGTCATCTGGAACAAAAGATTGAACCTGGGTTTTATTCATCCATGAAGAAAGGAGTGGCTTGAGGATGAGTGACTGTGAGAACCATGGGAAGAAGGTGAGTGGCATGAGCTGGGCTAGGTAGGAGGCCTGAAATCAGCTCTGCAAACGCAGAGAGAAGGATCTGCAGAAAGAGTAGTCTGCATAATACAATTGAGATAATATCTAATGTTTTGGAGTCCATACTTCAGCTCTGACATGTAATCTTTCAAGTCCCAAAATGTCATAGCCACTATTCCAAGGCTGGATCCCAGGATCCCAGCTGACAGCATGGAGCATTGGAGCATTGGCTCACACATCCTGCCTCATCCCGGCTCACTCATGGGAACAGTGGGGGTGGGGGTGAAGTCCAGGGAAATATGTCTGCCATCTTCAAAGACCACCATCCGCATCTCCGCTAGATCAACATACATTGCTTAGAGCCATTTCATGGGGGAAGAAAAGGGTCCTAGCCAGCTCTGTGCATATCAGTACATGGAAACACATTAAGGCTCAGCCAAAACGGAGACAACTGCCCCCCTGTCAAGGAGAGGCCCCCAGATGGTCCTCCATGCCCTATTCTTCCTTTTCCCTTCCACCCTCGCTTCCACCCTTTCTTCTATCCCTCCTATTGATATATGGGAAAGAAACTCCCAACATGAAAGATGTATGGGATGAGCTTGTGTTCTCTAAAGTCGAAGAATGAATTTTATGAAGAACAGAGGTTGACAGCAAAATATATTTATTGAGGGAAAGAAAGCTTCTGACCAAGAGAGGGACAGAAAGGGGCCCAAGTGGGTTGCCCAGGGAACCTGTCTTTTCCAGGGATTTTTATAGAGCAAATCCATGAGGTGAGGTGGGTCCAAAGTGGAAAACACGGGAACTCATGAGGTGGGCATGAGGTAGGACAAAACTATGGTCAATCAATAAGATTACAAGCATAACTGTTCAGGTAAAACTGATTATATCAGGATTAAATAGAGAAGTGAGTCACATAGCAAGTGGGCAAAAATACAGAAGAGGGGCTTTTTCTGTAGAGGGTTGAGTTAGTGGGCTTTGGAGCTTCTCAAGGTGACAGAGACCTATTTAGAATATCAATCCCTGGTGTTTATCCTTAGGTATGTATGTTTGTTCATTTGTTTTATCTTTTGTCATGAGGTCTGGCCTACAGCTGGAGGTGTCTGTTTCCCCCACAGTTGCAAGGTGTCTCTGCTTCCACACTGGCTCCTTCTGAGGCCCTTCCTTATCTGACTGCCTATAATATTTCTGTCTAACTCAGCTGCCTAAAACACTATTTTGATTTTTTTATTAAATAAATCTGTCTCAGTAGTCCCTGCCTAACTTTGCCTCTATTCTCAGGGCAAGTGGTTGATCATCAGGTTTCAGTCAGTCACCAGCCCTCTGCCTCACCAAACTGCTGGGCCACAGGTGGAGCACAGACATGTGACACTGAATGTCCTGATTTAGATGAGTCATTCAGGTCTGATTTCCTGGAATGTTTCTGGTCATTTTTTTTTTAACTTGTGCTTTGGCTGGTGGTGATTGTTTTTATTTTGTTTTGCTTTTCTAAAATACTGATGTTCACACCCAGAGAGCACTTACCTACCTGCTTAGCTCTTTTTAGTTTTGGTTTCGAGAAGCTCCTACTTAATTGCTCAGGCCAAACCCAAAGGTACCATCCCACTGCCTTGGCTTCCCTCACTGCTGGGTCTGCAGGCACATACCACTGAGCCTGTCTAACCCAGTTCTTTTTTTTATTTTTTTATTTTAAAAATTAAGAAAACTAACAAAACAACAAGACATAATCAAAACAACACAAAAACAAAAATGATAGGACTTGACAACGGTTGCTACATTACCTACTGTTCTCTTCAATGAAGTTGCTCAGTCCACCAGACATAAGAATGTAAGATTGATCAAATGATCAAAGACAGTAACAATAATAAAAAAATTTAAGAAACATTGGAAATGCTGCAGAGCTTCACCATACAAGATGGTAGGAGTGCAACAATGGTTCTTACATGCGTATTGTTGTTTTCAGAGCATTCTGATTACCATATACAACTGTGCAAAATTAGTCAAGAAAAAAGAAAATTTTAAGCATTGAACTGTTCCTTTCTTTTTTTTATTTAAAAAAAATAAAAGTACAAAAACATATTAACAAACAGACACCAATTAGCATAAAAAATAGTACAATCACAACTAATCTATAGACAAGGTGACATGGTCTCAACAGTGGTTATTACTTTATCCATTGATATCTTCGAAGTGTAAATATATGAACCCATATACAGACATGCAAAATAAGTCAGACAATTAATCCTCTCAACAACAGAAAAAACACAAATACCAAAAATCCGAAGACAAAAAACAAAACAGGCAAACAACAGCAGTAACAACAACAACAACAACAAAAAACCACCAATAGTTGCTGCTTTGCATATTGATATCTTCGAAGTGTGTGTTCAGGATAACACATACAGACATACAAGATTGATCAAATAACCCGTCATCGATTATTTCTTAGCATTAAGTGATATAATACAATAGTAGAACAATGTTAGCTCTCCTGCATATATGTATATTCATATACACATACATACATTTTTGTCTCTTTCTTTTCTCCTTTCCCTCGTCCCATCTGTTCTTTGTTTTTGAACAGATTTATTTCATGTCTCTTAGTTTATATTCCCATGCTCGGGTTCTTACACCAATGATATAATATGTTGCCTGCACATATATCGTTGATTTATTTCACTTATGAGTATGGACTCCAGTTTTGACCACTTGCCTACAAAGTCCCCAAAACTGTCTTTCTTTATAGCTGAATAATATTCCATTATATAAAAATGACACAATTTTTTAATCCATTATTCTGTGGATGGGCACTTGGGTTGCTTCCACATTTTAGCTATTACAAATTGTGCTGCTATAAACATGGGTGCACATATATCAGAGTTGTATGATGTTTTCAGATCCTCGGGGAAAATACCCAGAAGAGGAATAGCTGGTTTGAATGGAACCTCTAGACCTAGTTTGCTGAGAAATCTCCAAACGGCTCTCCACAGTGGTTGCACCAGTCTGCATTCCCACCAGCAGTGTAATAGAGTCCCTATTTCTCTACAGCCTCGCCAGCATCTGTTATTGGATGACTTTTTCATACTGGCCAGTCTTACTGGGGTGAGATGAAATCTCAATGTTGTTTTTATTTGCATTTCTCGAACGACTAAGGATGTGGAACATTTTCTCATATATTTATTTGCCATTTGTATTTCTTTGTCTGAGAATTGTGTATTCATCTCAGATGCCCATTTCTGGATTGGGTCTTTGAATTTGGACAGATACATGTTTTTTAATTCTTTGTATGTTCTAGATAGAAGACCTTTGTCTGAAGGACAGCCAGCTAGGATTTTTTCCCAATTT